>QXTE01000312.1:257820-286944 GCA_003942145.1 Platysternon megacephalum
AATGAGGGGCTGCCTGGGCCCAGGAAGGGGGAACTGACGCCAGCTGCAGGGCAGAGGCCCTAGGGATGCCCCAGCTGGGGAGCAAGGAGAGAGACTGAGAGGGTAGAGTTCTGCTGCTCCCTGTTATTGCCAGGCTGCTGGGCTGTGCAGCATCCCTGCCTATGGGGCCTGCTCCTGGCCAGACTTCAGTCCTGGCTGGCTCTGGTCTGGGACTGGGATTTGGGTTCCACGAGGAAGTTTCCGTTTGGGTGGGCAGATGAGATCTCTGAGATTAGGCCCCTGCTGTCCATCAGCCGGCCGGGCAGTACTGCGTGGGGGACAAATGCTAGGGCCTGTCTGTTTGAGTTTCACGCACTGAGGATCAGGAGGTGTTTGGAGAACTTCATCTCCTCCCCTGTGCTTTGTACCCAGCCCCCTCCTGGCCGGCCCAGGCCTGTGGGGAGCGCGGGGTCATGGCTTGGCAGAACTCCATTGTTCTCGAGGGGAACTGAACTCCTGAGCATCCAAGAAGGAATCACCATTGCACAAATTCACACTGCAGGTTTATTGCAATGGGAATAAACACGCTGACATCTGCCCTGGTGTCTATAAAACTCCAGAGAAGGGAGGGAAGCAGGGATGGGGGAGGCTAAGAGAAATGCACGCAGACAGCACCGACATGTTGGGGAGCGGGTAAGAGCACAGAGGAATCTGAAGACAGAGACACGGAGCAGAAAGACTTTCCCTAAAACTTTGCAAAGTTCTAAGGCTACTCAGCGACTAGCCCATACAAGAGCCACAGGCCTCTTTGGCTCCCACTATTTCAGAGTGAATGCAGATGAGAGGTGCAGGCTGTGCTGTGTTTCAGAAGCAGAAGCGTTAGCTGGGCCTGTCACGGACTTTCCCTACGACAGCGTATGTTGCAGTCTCGTTTTCCTGCACCTGAGGAAGCTTTAAAACAAAAATAAAATGCTGTTATTCCTCTGCTAACCCCCAAACCCCAACAGAGAGAGACTGACACTGCAGCAGAATAGCTCTTTGAAGGGAGCTACGTGCAAAACAGCTGGTCAGACTATGGAGAAACAATTTTGCAAAAAACATGTGGATTTGGTTGCATCTCTCTGGCTCCAGATGGATCCGTTTCTTATGTTTGCACAATTTCCCATTAATTTATCAGAATTATCAACAAATGTTATCAAAATCATTATATATTTTTTTTATTTACTGGAAGCCCAGTTCTCAGTAAACAAACAATTTTAGCAACCACTTTGATATAAATGTTCACCAAATTTTTGCACACAGAATAGAAAATTTCAAAGGACTCCTGCAATTTTTGGTGAAAATTTTAGAAAAAACCCTCATTTTTCTACAAAAAATCTTTTTGTTCAAAAATTTTCAATCAGCTCATACACAGAGGTAGGGGCAAGTAGAGAGAGAAAACTGGGCAGAAGGAGAGAGAAATCTTGTCTTTTTCATGGGTAGTTAAAAGCAACAATTGCAGTGTCAGAAGTTCTGGGCAGGATGCAGGAATCACTGGATGAGACTCTGCAGGAGGGCAGATCAGAGGATCACAGCGATCCCTTCTGCATTACAATCTCTGACGCTCAGCAGGGCAGAGGGAGGAATGCAAATCCCTCCCGGCTCATACCCCCAGTGCTGGGGTCAGCCCTGCTGCGCTCCAGCATTGGACAGTGTCTCATGGTGCAAATTCCCACTGGGATGTCCCAGATCCTGAGCCTGAAATTCACGGTCAGGATTCAGCCGACACCACGACTCACCCTGGCTGCACCAAACTCGCCGATGGCGGCATCTGGGGAGAGAGTTAGCAGAGAGCACAGGGGTAAGTCCTGCTCCCTAGGAGAGCCCCCCACAGCCCACCCCCACTAGACACCCAACGCCTCTTGGGGACACCCACCCAGCCCCCATCCTCTCCCATCCCTACACAGCCAGCGCCACAGAGGGGTCAGGGCCAGAGGGGGAGGAGAGAGGCTATCCTGGCTGGGGATGACTTGTTCTGTGTCTCTCCAGCACCTCCAGGGCCTAGGGGAGGGGGATGAGCCATTCCCACTTCAGCAAAGGGGTCTGAGGAGCTGCTGTGATTCTCGGGTGGGCCCAGCTCCCCAGGCACTTGTGTTCAGCTCAGTACCTTGCTGTGCTTTGTGTGTGTCTCAGCTCACGCCCCACATCCCAGTAACCTGCTGAACTCTAACACAAGGGATGGCAGAGGACATACAGGACCAACCCCAACCCCAGATGAGCCATCACCTCTTGCCCCCCCTTCTCCAGCAGTGGGGTCCCCCTGGGGACATCAGTGGATCTAAGTTCTAGTTCTCCGCCTACTTACACGGCCCCTAGTGCTGCCTACACTCATGGGGTTATTCTCCCAACCCCACCCTGTGCAGTCAGACTAGCCTGTGGTTACACATGGGGAGTGGCAGCACAGAGACAGCTAAAGCTGGAGTGTGCCCTCCCTTATTCATGATGAACAGCCCATCGCCACACTGAGTGCCAGGGGAGAGCTCACGGAGTGAGGTATTTTTCACCATGAGCAAGGGCAGAATGACCTGGTCCTAAGTGACTTTCCCAAGATCACCGAGGGAGCCTGTGGCAGAGCCAGGAATTAAATCCAGATCTTCCAAGTCCCAGCGACCCAACCACAAGACCAGCCAGCCTCTCTGCCGGTCCTTGTAGCTGGGACTCGGATCCACAGATTATTGGGATCTGCCAAGGGTTGACGGGACCCCCTGGGGAATGTCCCCTAGGCTGATCCTGCCCAGAGCTCCCACCCCGACCCAGCACATGCAGATCCCCGCTGAGCAGATGCATACAGCTGCTTCGCTGGAGTCCATGGGCTGGGCGTATGATAACACCTAGCACAGCCTTCTTTCAGTGTCCTGCGGTCACTCGCCTAACGCTTACTGCTCTCTCTGCACCAGCCCAGCAAGGGGAAGTGTCGACCTCGCAAGGAGAGAGATTTATCTATTGCTAGATCTAGGTGTTCAAAAATAACACACCCTAGCACCGACCCTGAGGTCCGGTCACAGCTTTAGAGTATACACTGTGGGGCTCTGTTCACACCCTGCTCCCCAGCACAACCAGCGCAGCGCTGGCTCGCGGTCACAGCACCTGCTCTCTTGCTGAGCGTGAGAAATTCCCCTCCCAGACCCGACCGGTTCTTTAAATGGACACATTTCACTGGGGTGGTTTGGTCTATCTGGGGCTGGGTTTGAAATGGAAACTGCAGTGAAATAAACACAGCGGCAGCACCAGCAGCCTGAGACAGCCCAAAATAAGTATGGGCTGGGGGACCACATCAGGGTTTCACTTAGGTGTCAGCTCTAATTGTGTCATTGCAGCTGCAAGGGTGTGAGTGAGAGCTGAGATGTGGACACCAGTTATTGTTATTATTTAACATGTCTATGGGGGTAGCTCCTATAGACCACAGCAGGTCGGGTCCCACAGTGCCAGGCGCTGTAGGTTAGTGTTAGTTATATAGGAGGTCAGACTAGATGATCTCAAAGGTCCCTGATGGTCTGTGAATTACAGCACAAGGATAGTTTTAACTCTCCCTCAGTGGAGGGGGCTGGACTCAACAACCCCTTGAGGCCCCTTCCAGCCCTACAGCTCTCTGATCCTATGACCTTGCCTTTCAGATGTGTAGCCCTTCTCCTTCCTCAGACCCTAGCCAGTGAATTGGGGCCAGTGGAAACAGCCAGATCAGACACTGGCCGGAGCAGGGAGCCAGGCATGGGCACTGTGCCAGGGTACTGTGTCAGGGTGAGTCACAGCTCAGCCGTACAGCTTTTGGGATATCAGCAGGGGACAATGGCTGGGCGGTTTGTGTGTCTGCTCCTTGTCACACCCCGTCCTCCCTTGGCTTGTTTTTTTCTTGCTGTGTTCAGTCATAGGTCCAGATCCTCAAAGGTACTGAGCCGCCGAACTTCCACTGAAATAAAGTTAGGAGCCTAAACAAACTCTGAGGATCTGGGCCTGGGATTATAGTCTCTTTGGGGCAGGGACTCTCTTCTGATCCTATGTCTGTACAGCACCTGGCGCACCATTCCTCAGGCACGGAGGGCACCAGGCCTTACCCAAACACAAGTAGTAAGGGGGAAGAACAGGTACTTACAGTGGATCTGCTCATCCGTGAGCGTGTTCTCGGTGCGGTGGTTTGGGAGTTGTTCCCTGTTGAAAGCAAGTGTGAAACGTGTCAGTGTGGGTGGGTATTGCTCTGTGTGAGTGGTGCACCTTCTGCTGCTGGGCACTGAGTGACGCACAAGCCTCCCTTCCCAGCAGGTGTTTCTCAGACTGCGTTAGACACTGACCCCAAGAGAGAGGCTGGGCAATCCCAATGGATCCTCAGGTGACCTACCCACATTCAGTCCCTGTCCTGTTCACCTGGGAACATACCAGGGCAGCTGAGAACTCAGTTCCCCTCTTCCCCCCGCCCCCCACGCTCCTCCCTGCATCACACCCTGGGGACACGTCCAGATTCACAACAACCCCAGGCTAAGGTATCCTCCTTCCTACCTTGGACATCTCTGTTTAGATGCAACTGAAACAAAAAGGAAGAAAATTATAGTTGTCAGGGTCCCAGCCATCCGTCCCTCCCTGTCCGACCAAGAGATGAGCTCTGAGATGCTGTGGCCAGCGGCTGGTCTCTGCGCCATGGTTAGGGTGGGTTTTTCATAGTTGCCCAAGGGATTCATAGGCCTAGCTGTGAAATTAGTGTATCCAAATCCCCTGGGAAGTTTTGGCAATCTCGACCTTAACATAGCTCACTCAAACAGCCTCCTGGAGCCGAGCAGGCTTCTGTCAGCAGCTGCCTCCTATATGATGTATCCATCCCTCCTTTGGGGACCAGGATGGACTAGGGGTGGTATCTGCAAAGTGCCCATGGGAATAGGGAGCTCACACCCCACTGTAAGCACTTCGGCTCCTACTTTCCTTAGCAGATTTTGAAACCACCTCCTAGGCATTTGGGGCAGCATTTCTGAAAGCACCAGAGTGACCTAGATGCCTGAATCCCATTGAAAGCCATTGAATGTAGCTGCCTTCATTACATTGGCTCGTTGGAAAATGCTCCCCTTTGTTTCTCCCTAGCATGGCCACTGTCCACTCACAGCCTCGAGCTGAGGTCCCTGTCGCCTACCTTTCTTCACCAGCAGATAAATCAGTGGAGCCAGACACAGGACAGAGAGCCCTGCGATTCCCCAGATGGCTTCCGGTCCCAATCGTCCTCCTGGGAAAATCAGACGAATGTGAACAATCCTGCGGGAGTCAGCGCTGAAGAGTTCATGCTGCAGGCTTCCCCATGCCAGGGGTCGTGCTGGCTGTGTGTCACTTCTGGGTTATGGCTAGGACAGTCCCAGCCATGGCTGAGCCCACACGGGCCTGTCTGTGCTCCCTGCTCCAGCCCAGGCCAAGTCCTGACAGCAAAGCCACCACAAGAGACAACCAGGGAGTGACAGAGAACTTGGAGTAAGCATGCCCAGGGATAGCTAGGGTCTGTCAGAGACACAGGGCATATTCAGAGCAGAGTGGACATGGGGAAACTAACGCACGACTGGGATGGGGACCTATAGAACTACACAGCAGAGGCTGTCGTTCCCAGGACCAGCGCCCCCTTGGCCATTCTCCAGGAGGGGCAGAAGGAGGGGAGACGGGAAGGAGCTAGGAGCTACTGCCTGGGGGCAGGAATACTGAATGTGACTCTGGACAACAGCTGTACAGACCCACAGCCAGTGCTGCATACTCTGGGCCTTGGACCATGGCTCCTGAGGCAGGGTTGGTCAATCCACCTTGCTAACTCTAAGGCTAGTTCAGCTCTGGAACAGGCTTCCAAGGGAGGCTGTGAAATACCCCTCATGGGAGGTTTTGAAGAACAGGTCAGACAAACCCCTGTCAGGGATGGTTTAGGCTGACTTGGCCCTGCCTCAGCGCAGGGGGCTGGACCAGGTGACCTCTTGAGGTCCCTTCCAGCCCCACATTTCTATGACACTTTGATTACATTCCTGACAAAGGCTTCCAGGCTGGTAGGGGGAAGGGCTAGGCTGGAGCAGCACTGGACACAATTCCTAGGCCAGCTCTCATTGCTATTTCCACAGAGTGAGGGGTCTTTAGAGGGGCAGCGCTCTGGAGCTGCCCTGGCTGGTGGGAAGGTCAGCTGGGTAGGAGCAGGTCTGAAAACTTAGGCTGCAGAGCTGGTTAGAAAATGGTTTGGTATTTTTCCTGCAGAAAATTTTTGATGAAAATGAAAAAAACAAAGTTTGGTTTTGTCAACAATTTTGGTGGGAAAATTTCAACTTTTCAACAAACACCGGGGGAAAAAAATTGTTTTGTTTTCAGGGAGTCAGAAAATCACTGAAAAACAACAAATTGTCAGCCAAAGACTGAAATGTTTTCACTTTTCAATTTACTGACCAAAAAGAAAATAAAAGAAATTTCAAAGGAAAGTCAAATTTTGCCACCAAACTCTTGATTTGGTCAAAAACTCAATTTTGGAAAAAAGTGTTGATGGAATTCCTGATAGTTCTCCTGTGCAGCCCACCCCTCATGCCAGCCCTGGGAGATGATGCCAGCCCTGGGAGCTGCGGGATCAGAGGCAGAAGGAGCTGTGGGGAGAAAAGCCAATAGTCTCCTGCAGTTCTGGCAACCCCTGTTTTCCCTGAACTCCCCCAAACTTCTGCTGTGGGACAGATTGGAGGGAGACGCTCAGCTGAGGCTCCTCAAGGACTCCCGCTTCTAGCTCAGCATGTTGGATAAACACCGAATTAGTGAGCAGCCCATGCACTCAGTGGAAATCTCATGAGCAGCCCAAAGCACTCAGTGGAAATCTTCCCACTGCCTCCAGTGGGTTGGGAATCCGGCCATTAGCAAATACAAATTATTTACCATCAGGAATTGATTTTTTCTCAGAGCTGCCGCTATTGCTGTGATCAGCATCACCGGAGTGAACACTCCTGTCTGGGGAATAAACACAAAGAATCACAACATTTCGGCACCTTTCAGCCAAATCTGAAGATACAGTGAATCAGATATGCGATAACTCCCAGAGCTGATGATTCTGGGGGACTTTTGATATCAATGTGCTGGTGTAAATCAGCATCACTTCACTTGTGTCAATGGGCCTGATCCCCATCTGGTGTAAATCAGTGTCACTCCATTGGAGTCAATGGGCCAGATCTCAAGCTGAAGTTATAATAATAACAATTAATAATAAAGCACTAGCACCTGAAGGCCATATCCAGGTCAGGTCTCATTGTGCTGGGAGTGTTACAGACATGAAAAAGGTCAGTCCATGCTCCAAACTCAAAACATGGTGGGTGGATGAAAAGACAAACAGGTCAAGGGGTGGGGTTGGAAAATGGGGTAACAAACCTACTAGGCTGTACACAACCCTCACCACTTCGGCAGCAATCACAGCTCACTGCCTGCCTCTCCATTAACAGGTTCCCATGGCAGAAGCCCACACAATTATAAAATGCCTGACACCAGCCAGCTGTTCCCTTCCCCCTCCTCACATTGTTTTGGGGTCCAACAACTCACCTGGTACATTCAATGTCTGGGGGAGACTGAGGCGAGAATTGTACACCTGGTTCTGGTCATTCCTGTACTGGTACATACAGCTAAACTGGCCTGAGCTCTGCACAGAGATGTCATGTCGATACAGTGACCGGCCTGGCATGGCCTTTTGGATTGATATTTCTTTGCCATCCTGACAGAAAATAACTAGAGTAGCTAAACTTTTGGGAAGAAGGGAACATTGGGACGAAACGGAGTCCCCCACCTGAGCTGAAGAGTTGCTCAGAGACAATTTAGGAGAAGGGAAGTCACCTGAAACAAGAAAGAGAGACTAAGGGTACATCTACATGGCAAAAAGCCAATGTGACACCAAGGCTCAGAGTACAGGTCAACTGACTCAGCCTCATAGGGTCACGCTAGGGGGCTAAAAATTGAAGTGTAGACACTCCCGCTTTGGCTGGAGCTCGGCCAAGGCAGGAATGTGTACACTGCTATTTTTAGCCCTGTAGCACAAGCCCCACAAGCCCGAATCAATTGAGCTGGGCTCTGAGACTCACTGCCATGGGTGGGTTTATACAGTGTAGATGTGCTCTAAAACATGCCTCTGAGAGGAGACTAAGGGTACGTCTACACTACAGGATTAGTCCGAATTTACGGAATTCGATTTTATGAAACCGATTTTTTTAATTCGATGGTACGCGGCCACAGTAAGCGGATTNGCTTGTCTTCACTGCAGCGTTAACTTGAGTTATAACATGAGTCCTGTTCACAAAGAAATCCCTTAACTCAAGTGTGGTGATGCTCTTCTTTGGAGCTGGCCAGCCCAATAGGGGTATATGCTAAAATGTGTGTGAGCACAAAGCTTCAGCTGCTACAACAACCACTGTAGTGTGGACTCAGGCTAGCACCACTCGAGTACCCCTGATCCTCCAGTGCCTTCCCACAGTTCCCCTAGTGTGCCCAGAAAGGACAGACTGGCAAAGAATTCATAGAGCAGCTCAGTTTCGGGCAGCTCTCAGAGCTGTGGGCCGTGCCCCAAGAAGCTGTACATAGCCCCACACTCGAGGGAGCGCAGAATCAGTGTGGGCTCAGCAGCGTGGCTGTTCTCGCACGAGCTCGGCTAACTCAAGAGGAGTCACTGAGTGCAGATATCTCGAATTAGCTCTGCAGTGAAGGCAGAGCCAGGCAGGGAACTAAGCGTTAGTGATGAATTAGTGAGAAGTACACTTGGCTGATGGGAAGAGCTGTTTCTCTTCACATTGGCATTAAAATAAATACAGTGCAACAGAGGAGATTTAAGACAAATTCATTCTAGTGCAGTGCCCTGGTCTCATCAATACACTCCTCTATTAGCACCAAGTCTGTCAAGATTTACACATGGAAAGTTTGTTAAACATCTATCTCAGTGACACGGGGCCAGGTCCCCGGCCCGTGTAAATCAGCCCTGCTCCATTGGAGTCAACAGAGTTATGCTGATTTATGCCTGCTGAGGATCTGGCCAAAATATGTTTAATTTCCAGTAACGTTTATGGTCCGTCACTGTGAGAAGTTCCATTTACAGTACGATTACCAGGATTTCAAGCAAGAATCGTGCAAGAGGCATTCCCCACCTATCTTCCTCCTACACTTCCCCAGCTGCCCTCCCATTGCCATTGTCTGGGGGTTTCACTCCTTTCTATGTCTCCCCTTCATCCACATCTCTTGTGCTCTCACTCACCTGGGGAGCTGCAGGGCTCCTGGCCTGTGACCCCAGCACCTGCACCGGACAGCAGAGGGGGTGAGTGGCAGACACAGCAGCTCTAACTAAACACACAGCTACAGTGGGGCAATATTAATATTAATAATTAATCCAAGACAAGCCAGGAAATCCCAACTCAGGATCATGTTGCAAGAGCCGTAGGCTCCGATCCCACAATCAGATCCATCTGCGTGCCCTGGGTCTCACCATGGCTATTGATGGAAAGCCCCAAGTGGGAATCTTACAAAGTTTGGATATTTGCAAGGCAGGATTAAAGTTTCCAATTAATGTTTAAGAAATTTGTTCTAATAGTAAAACACTTCTCACCATGTAACCTGCTGAAAATACAGAACATGAACATTAATGATCTTCGCAACAGTCTCTCACTGTCTCTACTTTCCTAATCAGCTTAAACTGTTTGTCCTTGTCACTGAAATGAACTCTGCACAGCCAGCCCTAACCCTTTCATTTCCTGATTTGTAACCTCATTATCATTTTTTTAATGCAGGTCCATTCCATGTACTATTAAAAATCTGCTCACCGGCTCAGACTTTCAGAGCTGTGTGGGTGATTTGGATGCTCAGCTGTCCTGAATTTGAACAAAGTGTCCAAATCCCTTAGGCATCTTTGAAAAGCTCAGCCACAGGGTGTAGTATATATGTGAGTACAATACACACACACAGGGGCATTACATATAAAGTAGAATAGCTAGTTATCAAAACAATGTTCTGAGGATTAAATATTCTCTCAGAAACTGATAAGAAACTTTGGCCCATGAATTTCAAACTAGTTTTTAAACCCAACATGAAATAACTATTTAGGGCTCAGTATAATATCCATGTGCAGCTGTTCGTTTAAACCATTTTTACCATAACTTCCCCCCCAGGCTGTTCCCCACCATAAACCCGCCGCCCCCCAAGCTCCTAGGCAGAGAGCTCACTGCACACTCACAGAGCAGCCACAGCAGGATCATGGGGGGATTGAGAGCTGGCGACTCAGCCTGAATATCCCACAGCACCATCTCATCTAGGTCTCTGATGAGCAGCCTCCGGGGCTCTGTTCCCCCAGGTCCCTCCTTCTCCCCTCCTTCTTCCGGCCCAGACAGGCTCTGGGCTCTTGTAGCGTGTCTGAGAGAGGCCCTGCTGTGTCTGTGGCCAGATGGACCCTCATGGAAACATTATTCAACATCCCTGCCCCATCTGGTCTCTGCATCGGGGAGTGCTGGACCCCCTGGTTTCCCATAGAAATCTCCCTGTGACAGGCTCAGTCCCACTGAGCCAAAACTAGTGCATTTCTAAACCATTCCCAGGAAAAGGGCAAATTCCTCTTGACAATTTCCACCATTTTCCCACTAGCTCCAGCTGTCCCCTGAGAAGGGAGACACAAGGGCATGTTCTTTGCATCAGCTGGTGTCTGTCTCGGGGACTCAAGTCTGGTGGCTCAGGCAGAGCAATGGCTTGTTCCCTCCAGTATCCTGTCAGCTGACAGCGCCTGGTGCCAGATCCTTCAGCGGGAATGAACAAAACAGGGAAATTATCAAGTGATCCCTCCTTGGTCATCCAGTCCCAGCATCCGGCAGTCTGTGATTTAAAGACTCCCAGAACATGGGGTTGTGTCACAGGCTATCTTGGCTAATAGCCATTAATAGACCTGAACCACATTATACTTTTGGCTTTCACAACATCCCCTGGCAATGATTTCCACAGGTTGATGGTGCATTGTGTGAAGAAGTATTTCCTTTTGTTTGTTTTATACCTGACAGCAATACATTTCAGTGGGTTCTTGTGTTATGTGAAGGGGTAAATAACACTTTGCTATTCACTTTCTCCACACCATTAATGACTGTATACACCTGTATCATAGAATATCAGGGGTGGAAGGGACCTCAGGATGTCATTTAGTCCAACCCCCTGCTCAAAGCAGGACCAATGCCCAACTAAATCATCCAATTTTTTGGACCCAGATCCCTAAATGGCCCCCTCAAGGATTGAACACACAACCCTGGGCTTAGCAGGCCAATGCTCAAATCACTGAGCTATCCCTCCCCCTTAGTTATTGCTTTTCTAAACTGAACAGTACAAGTCTTTAATCTGTGCTCATATAGATGCTATCCCCTATCCCTACTCATTTTTGTTGTCCTTCTGTATCCTTTTCCCAATTCTAATATATCTTTTTGACATAAAATAACCAGAACTCCATGCAGTATTTAAGATATGGGTGTACCATGTATTTATATAGTGATATTTTTGAGTTTCCATGTCCTTGAGTGTTCCATATTATTTAATATATTCGTATAGTGGCATTATGATAATTTCTGTCTTATCTATCCCTTTCCTAATTGTTCCTAATATCTTGTTAGCTTTTTTGACTGCCACTGCACACTGAGCAGATGTTTTCAGAGAACTTGTATTGATTCCAAGATCTCTTTCTTGAGTGGTAACAGCTAATTTAGATCCCATCATTTTGCTTGTGTAGTTGAGATTATGTTTTCTAATGTCTATTACTTTGCATTTATTAACGTTGAATTTCATTTACCATTTTGTTGCCCATTCACCCATATTTGTGAGATCCCTTTGTAACTCTTTGCAGTCTGCTTTGGATTTAACTATCTTGAGAAATTTTGTATCATATACAAACTTTGCCACTTCAGAGTTTACCCCTTTTCCAGATCATTTATGAATAGGTTGAACAGTACTTGTCCCCGTACCGATCCCTGGGGAACACCTCTACTTATGTCTCTCCAGTCTGAAAACTGACCATTTATTCCTACTCTTTGTTTCCTATCTTTTCACCAGTTACTGATCCATGAGAGGCCCTTCTCTCTTATCCCATGACCACTTACTTTGCTTAATAGACTTTGGTGAGGGACCTTGTAAAAGGCTTTCTGAAACTCCAAGTACACTATATGTACTGGATTACTTTGGCCACATGTTTGTTGACCCCCTCAAAGAATTCTAATAGATTGGTGAGGCATGATTTCCCTTTACAGAAGCCATGTTGACTCTTTCTCAACAATTCATGTTCATCTACGTGTTTGATAATTCCGTTCTTTACTGTAGTTTCAACCTATTTCTCTGGAACTGAAGTTAGGTTTACCAGTCTGTAATTGCCAGGATCGCCTTTGAAGTCTTTTAAAAAATGAGAGTTACATTAACTAACCTCCAATCATCTGGTACAGAGTCTGATTTAAGCAATAGGTTACATACCACAGTTAGTAGTTCCGCACTTTCACATTTGAGTTCCTCTTGCATGAATTCTGTATGGTCCTGGTGGTTTATTACAGTTTAATTTATTAATTTGTTCCAAAACCTCCTCAATCTGGGCACCTCAATCTGGGACAACACCAAACAAATTACCAGACAGCAACTCACCCCAAGAGTCATGTAGTCGATCCTCCTTCCCCTGCAGAACTCCCTTGCAAAACTTTCCTGTGTTTGCTTCTCCTGTTTGCTAGCTTGATATAATTAATATAATCAATATAATTTATGTCAATCAACATAGACTTATAAAAAACAGATCTTCTCAAATTAACCTAATATCTTTTTTTTTTTAAAGATTTCTAGGTTGATTGGTAAAGGTAATAGTGTTGATGTAATAAGACTTAGACTTCTGTAAGGCACTTGTCTTGGTACCACATTTTGATTAAAAAACTCAAATGAAATAAACTCGACATGACCCACATTAAATGGATTAAAAACTGGCTGACTGATAAGTCTCAAATTGTAATTGTAAACAGGGAATCATCATCGAGTGGGTGTGTTTCCAGTGCGGATCCGCAGGGATCATTTATTGGCTCTAAACTATTTAACATTTTTATTAATAACCAGAAGAAAACATAAAATCATCACTGAAAAAGTTTGCAGATGACACAAAAATGGGTGAGGTGTAAATAATCACGAGCACAGGTAACTGATATAAAGCGAATTCTGTATCGCTTGGTAAACTGGGTGCAAGCAAACAATATGCATTTAATATGGCTAAATGTAAATGCATGTATCTAGGAACAAGGAATGTCGGCCATCCTTACAGGATGGGGGACTCTATCCAGGGAAGCAGGGACACTGAAAAAGATAGGAGTGCCATGGTGGATAATCAGCTGCGCATGAACTCCCAGTGTGACACTGTGGCCAAAAAGGCAAATACGATCGTTGGATGCATAAATGGGAATCTCGCATAGGAGTAGAGAGGTTACTTTACCTCTGTATTTGGCACTGATGTGACCACCGCTGAAATCCTGTGTCCAGTCCTGGTGTCCACAATTTAAGAAGGATGTTGATAAACTGGCGATGGTTCAGAAATGATCCATAGAATGATGAAACGATTAGAAAGCCTGCCTTATAGTGATAGACTCAAAGAGCACCAACTGAAAGAGAAGGTTAAGGGGTGACTTGATCACAGTCTGTAAGTGCCGACATGGGGAACAAATATTTAATAATAGGCTCTTCATTTAGCAGAGAAGGTCTAGCACAATCCAATGGCTGGAAGCTGAAGCTAGCCAAATTCAGACTGGAATGAAGCCTAAATTAACCATTGGCACAATCTACCAAGGGCCGTGGTGGATTCTCCGTCACTGACAACTTTTAAATCAAGATGGGATTTTTTTTTCTAAAAGCTCTGCTATAGGGACTGCTTTGGGAAGTTCTCTGGCCTGTGCTCTACAGGAGGTCAGACTAGATGATTTGGCCTTGGAATCCATGAATCTGTGAACTTCCTGGCTCTGCCCCCATTCAGAGGCCACACCCCCTATATCAGTAGCTGGGATGGAGCTAATGCAGGTGTCTTTATGACAGGTCCATGCCCCCAGAGGACCCTGCACTTGAGACATCCTGCTGGGACCAGATGCACCTACTTTAGGGTCACTTTGGGACCGGCAGGTACACTGTATGTAACCACCCTCCGCACCAGGGAAAATCTGGCTCAGTGACTGTACCAGGGTCCCATGGTATCAGCATAGGCTGGAAAATAGATTCAAAGATTCATAGATTCTAGGACTGGAAGGCACCTTGAGAGGTCATCGAGTCCAGTCCCCTGCCCTCATGGCAGGACCAAATACTGTCTAGACCATCCCTGATAGACGTTTTTCTAACCTACTCTTAAATATCTCCAGAGATGAAGATTCCACAACCTCCCTAGGCAATTTATTCCAGTGTTTAACCACCCTGACAGTTAGGAACTTTTTCCTAATGTCCAACCTAAACCTCCCTTGCTGCAGTTTAAGCCCATTGCTTCTTGTTCTATCCTTAGAGGCTAAGGTGAACAAGTTTTCTCCCTCCTCCTTATGACACCCTTTTAGATACCTGAAAACTGCTATCATGTCCCCTCTCAGTCTTCTCTTTTCCAAACTAAACAAACCCAATTCTTTCAGCCTTCCTTCATAGGTCATGTTCTCAAGACCTTTAATCATTCTTGTTGCTCTTCTCTGGACCCTCTCCAATTTCTCCACATCTTTCTTGAAATGCNAGATCCCTAAGTGGCCCCCTCAAGGATTGAACTCACAACCCTGGGTTTAGCAGGCCAATGCTCAAACCACTGAGCTATCCCTCCCCCCGGGGGGGGGGGATAGGAGTGCCATGGTGGATAATCAGCTGCACATGAACTCCCAGTGTGACACTGTGGCCAAAAAGGCAAATACGATCGTTGGATGCATAAATGGGAATCTCGCATAGGAGTAGAGAGGTTACTTTACCTCTGTATTTGGCACTGATGTGACCACTGCTGAAATCCTGTGTCCAGTCCACAATTTAAGAAGGATGTTGATAAACTGGCGATGGTTCAGAAATGATCCATAGAATGATTAAACGATTAGAAAGCCTGCCTTATAGTGATAGACTCAAAGAGCACCAACTGAAAGAGAAGGTTAAGGGGTGACTTGATCACAGTCTGTAAGTGCCGACATGGGGAACAAATATTTAATAATAGGCTCTTCATTTAGCAGAGAAGGTCTAGCACAATCCAATGGCTGGAAGCTGAAGCTAGCCAAATTCAGACTGGAATGAAGCCTAAATTAACCATTGGCACAATCTACCAAGGGCCGTGGTGGATTCTCCGTCACTGACAACTTTTAAATCAAGATGGGATTTTTTTTTCTAAAAGCTCTGCTATAGGGACTGCTTTGGGAAGTTCTCTGGCCTGTGCTCTACAGGAGGTCAGACTAGATGATTTGGCCTTGGAATCCATGAATCTGTGAACTTCCTGGCTCTGCCCCCATTCAGAGGCCACACCCCCTATATCAGTAGCTGGGATGGAGCTAATGCAGGTGTCTTTATGACAGGTCCATGCCCCCAGAGGACCCTGCACTTGAGACATCCTGCTGGGACCAGATGCACCTACTTTAGGGTCACTTTGGGACCGGCAGGTACACTGTATGTAACCACCCTCCGCACCAGGGAAAATCTGGCTCAGTGACTGTACCAGGGTCCCATGGTATCAGCATAGGCTGGAAAATAGATTCAAAGATTCATAGATTCTAGGACTGGAAGGCACCTTGAGAGGTCATCGAGTCCAGTCTCCTGCCCTCATGGCAGGACCAAATACTGTCTAGACCATCCCTGATAGACGTTTTTCTAACCTACTCTTAAATATCTCCAGAGATGAAGATTCCACAACCTCCCTAGGCAATTTATTCCAGTGTTTAACCACCCTGACAGTTAGGAACTTTTCCCTAATGTCCAACCTAAACCTCCCTTGCTGCAGTTTAAGCCCATTGCTTCTTGTTCTATCCTTCGAGGCGAAGGTGAACAAGTTTTCTCCCTCCTCCTTATGACACCCTTTTAGATACCTGAAAACTGCTATCATGTGCCCTCTCAGGCTTCTCTTTTCCAAACTAAACAAACCCAATTCTTGCAGCCTTCCTTCATAGGTCATGTTCTCAAGACCTTTAATCATTCTTGTTGCTCTTCTCTGGACCCTCTCCAATTTCTCCACATCTTTCTTGAAATGCGGTGCCCAGAACTGGACACAATACTCCAGTTGAGGCCTAACCTGTGCAGAGTAGAGCGGAAGAATGACTTCTCATGTCTTGCTCACAACACACCTGTTAATGTATCCCAGAATCATGTTTGCTTTTTTTGCAATAGCATCACACTTTTGACTCATATTTAGTTTGTGGTCCACTATAACCTCTAGATCCCTTTCTGCCGTACTCCTTCCTAGACAGTCTCTTCCCATTCTGTGTGTGTGAAACTGATTGTTCCTTCCTAAGTGGAACACTTTGCATTTGTCTTTGTTAAACTTCATCCTGTTTACCTGAGACCATTGCTCCAATTTGTCCAGATCATTTTGAATTATGACCCTATCCTCCAAAGCAGTTGCAATCCCTCCCAGTTTGGTATCAGCTGCAAACTTAATAAGCGTACTTTCTATGCCAATATCTAAGTCGTTGATGAAGATATTGAACAGAGCCGGTCCAAAAACAGACCCCTGCGGAACCCCACTTGTTATACCTTTCCAGCAGGATTGGGAACCATTAATAATTACTCTCTGAGTATGGTTATCCAGCCAGTCATGCACCCACCTTATAGTAGCCCCATCTAAGTTGTATTTGCCTAGTTTATTGATAAGAATATCTTGCAAGACCGTATCAAATGCCTTACTAAAGCCTACGTATACCACATCCACCGCTTCTCCCTTATCCACAAGACTCGTTATCCTATCAAAGAAAGCTATCAGATTGGTTTGACATGATTTGTTCTTTACAAATCCATGATGGCTATTCCCTATCACCTTAGCACCTTCCAAGTATTTGCAGATGATTTCCTTAATTACTTGCTCCATTATCTTCCCTGACATAGAAGTTAAACTAACTGGTCTGTAGTTTCCTGGGTTGTTTTTATTTCCCTTTTTATAGATGGGCCCTTTTCCAGTCTTCTGGAATCTCTGCTGTCTCCCATGATTTTCCAAAGATAATAGCTAGAGGCTCAGATCCCTCCTCTATTAGCTCCTTGAGTATTCTAGGATGCATTTAATGAGGCCCTGGTAACTTGCAGGCATCTAACTTTTCTAAGTGATTTTTAACTTGTTCTTTTTTTATTTTATCTTCTAAACCTACCCCCTTTCCATTAGCATTCACTATGTTAGGCATTCCTTCAGACTTCTCGGTGCTGGGGAGAAGGTTCCATTCTCCCAGCCACGTGGCCCTGCTGAGAATGCAGCACAGGGACCATCCCCAGGATAGAAGTGACTGCAGCAGATGGGCATTGAGGCACTATGACACTACCTAGGGGTACCCAGTATTGTGAGGCATCTTGCTACCACCTGGCCTTACATGACACTTTCTCAGGTTGTCCAGGACCGTGAGTCACCTGGTTACCCCCCTCCTGTTTCCAGCTAGAGGAAGACTTGCTGGTGCTTAGCTGGGTATCAGCTCCTCTGACACATCCAGTCTGCCAGCCACCCACACAATCTCTTCTGGGCTCTGCCAGCCCTTACTTAGCCTTGCAGGAGAACAACAGGTGCACTCCAGCCCCTGCACCCCTTCGAAAGCCTCCCCCTGTAGTATCCAGCCCGTGCCACTGGAAACTCACAGAAATTACCAGCTTTACTGTCTCCAAAGGAGAAGTGCACATACAGCCTGACTGGTACGAATAAGGGGCAGTCCTTTAAAACATCACAGCACAGAGACTGAGTTTGAGTGAAAACAATAGTAAGGTTATTATCAAAGATAAAGATTAAAGAGATACTGAGTAAGGAGAATGGACATAGCAATGGTTACATATAAAATAAAAAGTATAACATGCTTCTTAGAACCTAAGCTTAACTGTCACAGGCTAAAATCCTTGTCTACAGTCTTTTTCCCCCCAAAGCAATCTCCCAGCATCACCCACCAGCATAGCTGGGATCCACCTTCCATGAATGCAAAAAGCGCTGTCCATTTTGCTTCATCAGCGATGGATAAAGTTGAGTCCTTTTGACTTCTTGTATTCTACACTTTCATTGTTTGGTCCCCGAGGTCAGGACAACCCCCTGTGGTTTTATCTCTGGGGTCTTTCCATCCCCTTGTTTATTCCATATGCAGATTTGGCTTCCATCATGTTGGCTTACAAAGCTTGATTTACACAGTCAAGGGCTATGAGGGGAATCAGCTTCCTTTGTATAACTCAGCCCCTCTTTGTCAGTCCTGCCTTGAGTTAGCTCTTAAACCATCATTTAGTACATAGACACAGCTTCTTCAGTATCACCCCTATATATGTCACCCAACAGTTCAGAGAATCAGTGTGATCCTGGCTTTCATTTAAGTTTTCATAAGACATTCTTTATAGGTAAATAATATGACTGCAATGTATTGTGTGTAGTGAGCTTTTCAGGCCTGTCAGGGGCTACAATGATGGAACAGAGACCCCTTTGCCAGGTGGCATTGAAGGGTCCTAAGGATCACACCTTAGTGAGAGGGAGTCTTCTCTGTACCTGCTGTGGGCCAGCTCCTTGAATCCTCCAGCTTCTAGTAGCACAATCACAGCCTTCCAGGGCTCTGCAGGCCTCGCTATCTCTATATAGGCTCATGATGGGCACCCTCCAAACCCCAAGTCCTCCGATTGTCCCTCTGGGGTGCCAGCCCCTGTTCCAATGGACATGCACCGAGCTCTCAGATTCGCCATTCTCAAAGGAACAGCACACACCAGCTTACCAAGTTCCACACAGGATCACCACTCTGCTTCACACACAGCACTGAGATAGATTTATAGTGAAAACAAGGACAGGTTTGTTATCAAAAATTTAAGTAACAGTAAGTAAGAATATTGGAAACAAACGGTTACCTATCAAACAGAAGCACAACATGCTTTCTAGAGCTGAAACGTAGCTAACAAGGCATTCCCCTGTTCCCTGCCAGATAGCTTACCCCAAGCCATTCTCCCAGCATTTTCAACTGGGTTGGCTGAGATCCCTTCTCAGACAATCAAGCCCACTGGCAATTTATCCTCACAGACTAAATGAAATGTGGGAGGGGTCATCTGAACCCCAGACATAGTTTGAAAAGTTCATTCTCTTACCCCTAAACAGGAGAACCCCTGCTGGCTTCGTTTCTTCCTAGAAACCCCTCTGTCTATTGATTAGCATTTTGCTCAGACTGTAATAGGTCAATACTCAATTTGCACATGACCAACCAGAAGGAGAGAAGCATTTCTTCTCCCCTGCCTGCCAGGAGCGTAAGAATCACATTTCTGTGACCTGCCTTATCTCACAGACCTGGAGAACATATTTTCTAGTATATAGACATGACTCCTCACATATTATCCGTACATACGTCTCACTATGATTGTGATGACCAGTGTGACACAGGCTTCTATTAGAGCCCTTCCATGGCATTCTTTGGCAGACTAATGTGTAGACATCAGACCCAGGAAATTCCTGTAACCTTCATGTACCCCATGCCCTCTCCCAGTTGGCACCAGGAGGTCCATGGAAATGGGTCATGAGAAGGTCTTTGCATCAGGGGAGCAGCATCGCTCTGGGTCTGTGCATCTATATATACCCCACTGAGCCATGTGGCATGCGCTGCTCTGAGCTGCTAGCTCAGCTGAGTTGTGGGGATGGGGTGAGTGGGGGGAGAGGTGCCTGCACTGGAGACACTTGTGATAATGCAGTGAGCACAGCCTGGGTGGGGCCTGTAGCTGGGTGTCTGGGTCCGTACATAGCACAGACAGGGCAGGTCCCCAGACAGGTCAGTATCCACAGATCAGTCTATATTAATGTACAGGCCCTCCCATTTTGGCTCTTTCCTCCATCTATTTTTTTCTCTGTAAAATGTGCTTTGGAATTTGGCACAGATCCAGGGATGTTAAAGCCAGAGGGAACCATTGTGTTCATCTGTCTGGCTCCCTGCATCACCCAGGCCAGAGAATCCCATGCAGTGATCCCTGAGTCCAGCCCATCTCACTGGTGGAGCTGGAGAGTGTCTTCTAGTAACAATAATCTTGATTTACAACCACTGAGTGTTGCAACATCCCCCATGTTCCCAATGGCAAAGGCTCCAGGGCCAGGCATGAGCATCTCCTCAGACAGACCAGCCACCCCCTAACACTGCACAGACACCTGGGCTCGGGACTGGCTCCCAGGGACAACCCTGCTCAGTCACCAGCTCCACATCCGGCAACACTCTGTCTCTTGGGGGCTCTCCCAGCAGCTCTTCCCAACCCCCCTGGCTGAGCCAGCAGCCCAGGCCTGGAGCAGTGTGGCTGGGAGACACCAACATTCATCCAGGAGAGTTAACAATTGGGAATTTCTGGGAAATGTCTTTCACTTTGTTTTGAGAAGCCCTGAATGAGACATGAGCCAAGCAGAGACCTCCTTGGTTTGGTCGCTCTCCGACATGGACAGAGGCAGCTCTTTGTTATGGGATAACATCATCCCCGCCATGGAACGCAGTGGATGGGCCGTTTCTGAGCCCAGAAGGAATGTGGACATTGGAACGACCCCAGAGAGTGACCCGCCCTTTCCTACACCCAGAGGCACGGACAGCCCATAGACATAAGGAAGAGGCAGTGAATTTTATTGACTAGGACACAGGCATGGGAATCAGCAGACCTAGGTTCTAGTCCTGGCTCTTCATGGTAACTGTGGGCAAGTCACCGCATTGCTCTTTGCCTGGTCTACCTAGATGACGAGATCTTTGGGGAAGGGTCTGTGCCTCACTAGCTGTGTGTAGTGTCCAGTGTGCAAAATCAAAACTGGGACCCTGCCCAGTGATTGTTTGCTGTGTGAGGCCTGGCCAAACTCCTCCCTGCTCCGGGACTCCTGATTGTGTCAGGCTCCACAGACATTCTTTTCCTCAGGGTTTGAGCGAGAGACAAGGCCTCAGACCTGGCCATTGCCAGGGTAACCCCTAGACCTCACTCCTGCAGTGCAGTGCACTTGGCATGGGGCACAGGCTGCCCCCTTCTGCATAGGGGAAGGGAATGAGCATATTACACATGAGCCCCACAACCCTCATGGGCCATACATCCCAATGAGAACACTGGGGCTCAGCCACCTGGGCCTGTTTGTTGGATTCTCTCAGCCACATGCCCACCCAGGTCATTGTTATTATTGGTTATTCAGGGCAGTGCCCACAATGTGCCAGGTGCCTCCCAGACCCTGTAGAGTGGACATCTCCTTGCCCTAGACACCTCAGGCCACTGCTGTATGCTCTGAGCCCTGAGTGTTGGTCCCTGGAGGTGAAGGGTTTCGTAGATCAGAGAATGGACTGCTGAATTCTCTTACACTGTTCATCCACTAACTGACACTGTATGTAAAACATCTTATGTAAGCTAACCTCAGCCATACCTGGCAGAGCATTAAAAGATCTTATGATGAACATATCTAGTGTGTATTTTGCTAAGAAAGAAGCTCTGAGGCCAGTCCATATCTGGTACCCAAACATGACATGGTGTCAGAAGTATACTAGAGACACAGGAGAACAGAAACAGAAGGAAAACAGCAACAAAGGTTGAAGACAGAGGGAACAAAGCAACATAGGTTGCAGGATCTCATCAACATGCCACTCTGCAAACCTCCAGGGAACTTCACCTGTGACAAATCTTCACAATGGACAAACTGGAAACAGCATTGTGCAAGATTTCACATTGCAAACAGGCTCCACAAAGAAAATGGAAATATCTGGGTATCTTATGGATAATTTATGTTATAGGGAAACAAGAAGAGCATATCTTAAAATCCTTTGACTTTACTGGAGACAGTCACAGAAAAGACTGCAAAAGGGTTCTGTTGATACTTGATATGTACTTTAGAGCTCAGCGAAGTGTGGTTTATGAAAGAGCATGTTTCAACCAGGGAATTCAAGAAGCACAGGAAAATGTTCAATGTTTGATAAAAGCTCTGCATATATTGTCTGAAAACTGTGATTTTGGGAATGCAAAATATGAAAATATCAGAGACAGGCTGGTTATTGGATTAACAGATTAAAAAGCTCTCGCAGTAGCTACAGTTGAAGAGAGATTTAGCCCTACACACAGATATGAAGAAAACAAAACAGTCTGTGCTGGTGAGACAGCAAAACCAAGAGTGACTTGCCACACTTGAAAAACAAGAAACTAATTTAGAAGCTGTTAACAGATGCAACAGGAGCACTAAAAGTCACCCTCAACATCTCCCAGAGCTGAGGTCACCTGACACAGCTGTGACTAGCCCTGGAGGTATCTGAACTGCCTGAGCCAGTTCACCACAGAAACAACTTACTAAGACAAAAGCTTTGCATTCAGAGTGTATGTGATCAAAGAACCACAGACCAACAACCTTCTCAGCTGCAGCCTAAGAGACATGATGGGCCAAGTGAGAAATGTGAAAGAACTGGATGCAGGGCCGATGCAAGGATATTTTGTGCCCTAGGCAAAACTTCCACCTTGTGCCCCCCCTCCGATGTCCAGCCCTCACCTTCCTTCAGCCAACTTCCCCCCAGGGGCCCAGATGTTCACAAAGTGCAGGGGACACGGGGGGGGGGGGGCTGCAAAGACGGGGGTCATATGCGGGCTCTTCCAGGGGCTGAAGGTGGCAGAGAGGGGGGTGCATGGGATTGTTGCAGGGGGTGGAGGTGGCCAAGAGGTGGAGCGGGCGGGGGTGTAGTGGCAGGGAAGAGATTGCACAGAGGCAAAAGGGGCTCGTGGCAGGGAGGGAGTGGCACAAGGGAGAAGTGGGCAGGAGGGGGTTGTTGCAAGGGGCTGGCAGGCGGGGGGGGGGGTCTGTGCCCGGGGTTGTTGCAGGGGGGTGAAGGTGGCATGGAGGAGTTTGCACAAGGGAGGAGTGGGCAGAAGGGAGATGGCAGGTGGGGGGGGCGGGTCCCGAGGTTGATGCAGGGGTGAAGGTGACCGTGGCTGGCTGGGGGCAAGGGGGGGTGTTGCTGAGTGGAGGTTGCCCAGAGGCAAAAGTGGCAGGACAGGGTGGGTTGTTGGGGTGTGGGGTGCACAGGGGAGAAGGTAGCTGGTTGGTGGGTGTTGGAGGGGGTGGCGCTGGCTGGGGGAGGGGTGCCTGGGTTGCTCCCACATACACCATTCCCCAGGCCAGGGACTGGACCTGCCCACCCCCCGGCGCTCTGTGGGCCTGTGCGGCTCCCCGTGGCCCGGCTAGGTACCTTGCAGGCGGAGTAGACACCCAGCTTCTCCGCCCAAAGAGCAGAGCACAGCTGCGCCTTCTTCCCCGCGCCGCGGGCCAAGCCAGGCTCTCCGCCGCCTCCGGGGCTCTCAGCGGCGGCACAGGCAGCCACACACACACACACCCCCGCGCCCGAGCCTGCCGCCGCCGAGAGCCCTGGGGGCAGCGGGGAGCCCGACTCGGCCCACGGCATGGGGGGGGGGAAGAAGGCGCAGCTGCTAGCGCTAGACCCTCCCCTTCCCCGCTCCGCCGCCAGCTGCTCCCCCAGGGGGAGGGACTGCCCGTGCCACCTGGCAGCGCCTCTGGAGCTGGGAGGTGGGGAGCAGCGACTTTTGGGCCCTGCTTTTTGGTGCCCCCAACCACTTGGCGCCCTAGGCGGCCACCTAGTCCGCCTAGTGGTTGCACCGGCTCTGACTGGATGGAACATTTGTTGACATTGGAACTTTGAAAGAAGATCCAATATGAATAACCTTAAGAAAGACAATGATGAACTGTAGAGTGTACATACACCTCACAGGATTCTTATCACATCACTTCATAAAGTGGAAACTGAGTTAAAAAGAATGGATGTTAAATACAAACAAAAGGGAGGTTTAAAAACAAACACAAGGAAACATTTCTTCACACAACACAAACTCAACCTGTAGAACTCATTGCCAGGGGATGTTGTGAAGAGCAAAACTATAAGGTGAGGAGGGGGGTTCACAAAACAATTAGAAAAGTTTATAGAGGATAAATCCCTCAATGGCTATTAGCCAAGATGGTCACAGTTGCAACCTCATGCTCTGGGTGTCTGTAAACCTCTGATTGCCAGAAGCTGGGAGTGGATGACATGGGATGGATCACTTGATGATTACCTGTTCTGTTCATTTCCTCTGAAGTACCTGGCATTGGTCGCTGTTGGAAGACAGGATACTGGGCTAGATGAAACTTTGGTGTGACCCAGTATGGCCATTCTTATGTTTTTTATGGAATGGATTGTCATAATCAAGAAAATCTCTGAGCCCACAGTATGGTGTTCCCCAATTGTACCAGTTACAAAGAAAAATGGGAAAATACAAATCTGTGTGGCTCTCAAAAGAATGAAGCAAATGTGAGTGAAAAATCTATCCTCCAACCACTGGATGACTTACTCCCCAAAGTGAAAGGAGCTACAGTATTCTCCTGGCTGGATACCTCAAACAGATTCTGGATACCTCAAACGGATTAGCCAAAGAAAGTGCTAAACTGACTACACTGATCACACCCTTTGGGAGATTTTGCTTTAGAAGATTGCATTTTGGGATTACCAGTGCCACTGAAGTTGTCTAAAGAAAGATGGCAGAATTTATTAATGAACACAAATGGAGTTGTAGTTTTCATATGATGTTTTCAATGATGTTCTGATATATGGATCTTCCATGGAAGAGTACAACAAAACCATCAATAAAGTCCTAAACCTAATCCGTCAGTCTGGATAGAAGCTGAACAAGGAAAAAATGCATTTTCCACCCACCCAAAAACATTATTTTTGGGACACACAATAAACAAAGATGGAATCAATCCTACCTCGGAAAAAGTACAAGCACTTCAAGAACTGAATGCACCAGCTAATGTACCAGAACTGAGATGTGTACTGGGGATGGTAAATTATCTTGGGTGATACCTACCAACTTTGCCACAGTGACAAAACCACAGAATGAACACGTCTTGGCTATGGGGACCAAATCAAGAAATTGCCTCCAAAAAGGTAAAAGAAATGACCTCAACAGCTCCAGTTCTCAAGTACTATGATGGGAACAAGTCCACAATCATCAGTGCAGATGCAAGAAGCTCTGGCCTAGGTAGTGTATTGTTGCAAGAAGATGGATCTGAGTGGAAGCCAGTTGCATTTTGCCCTCACACACTCACAGAAGTAGAAAAACAATATGCACAGACTGAAAAGGAGTGCCTGGCCAGTGTATGGGCATGAGAGAAGTTTTAAACATATATCTGTGTGGAATGGATTCATTTACACTGATAACAGACCATAAAGTGCTTATAACCCTCAACAATAGAAAAGAGCTGGATCAAACACCGGTGAGATGCCAACGTCTACTGATACGGTTAATGTGATTTAACCCAAATGCTAAGTATGTTCCTGGGGAAAATCTGGTAGTAGCAGACACGCTGTTAGAAAGCCCAGCATTGCACTCCACTACCCGTGGATGCTGTGGATGCACACAGACCAGTGTCGGAAAAGAGACTACACCAGCTACAGATAGCAACCTCAACAGACATGCAATTTAAGGAAGTTCTAAGTGACATTAGAGCCAGCTGGCCCGAGTATCTAAAGAACACCAAGGAAATGAAAAGGGAATATTTTGTTGTGTGTGCACAATTAAGCGAGTCAAAGGGACTCATGATTGGAACTGCATCTTACTTCCAAACAAAATGAGAGGAGAAATCCTAAACCTCATCTATGAAGCACATCAAGAGTTAATTAAATGCCAGTCAGTGTGGTGGCCAGACATCAGTAAGGACACATGGACGTTGCAGGACATTGTCCAGGTATATAGAAATAATATACTTGAAAGACATAACATGTCACAGGGTTATCGAGAATCTGAAGTGCACTTTTGCTCACTTCGGTATTTTTCTGAGCCACTAGTGACGGACAACTGACCACAATTCACTGCAGCAGAATTTACGTCATTCTGAATGAAATATAATTTTGATCATATTCCTAGCAATTCACATTATCCACAAGTGAATGGAGAGAACTGTACAGCTAGCCAAGAAAATCCTACAGAAGGAAGAGCCATTCCTTGCTCCTCTCAGTTACAGATCAACACTAGTAGTGGCTACTGGATGTAGTCTAGCGCAACTCTAGCATCCCTGACCATCTTGTGCAATAGCCATTGATGGACCTATCCTCCATTAACCTATCAAATTCTTTTCTGAACCCAGTTATACTTTTGGCTTTCACAACATCTCCTGCCAATGAGATTCACAGGTTGACTGTGTGTTGGGTGAACAAGTACTTCCTTTTGTTTATTTTAAACCTGCTGCCTATTAATTTAATCAGCTGACCCCTGGTTCTTTGGTTGTGTGAAGGGGTAAATAACACTTCCTTATTCACTTTCTCCCAACCATTCAAAATGTTATAGACCTTTATCAAATCTCACCTTAATCATCTCTTTTCCAAGCTGAACAATTCCAGTCTTTTTAATCTCTCCTCATATGGAAGCTGTTCCATTCCATTAATCATTTTTGTTGCCCTTCTCTAGATTTCAATTTCTTCTGTCATTTTGTTGCCCAGTTACTGTGATGGGCTGTGGATCGGGCACTGAAGGTGAGATTTTCAAGAGCTCTGATCCCAATGTGCTCTGTGGAATTAGGCCCATAGTAAATACAGTCACTCACCTTTGTGAGGTGGAGTATTCTCAGGCCAGTCAGTGACACTGCTGCCATCGGGGGGAGCCTTTCTGTCTGGTCAATAAACACAGAAAATATCATAGTGTCTTAGCTGGGAATGAGTAAAAGTCGGGTCTGCATCTACCATGAATACCTTTACACATCTGGCTCCCCTGTAGCCATAACTCGGCCTGCTAACACATGTGACATCTCCAAATTGCCCTGTCTTCACTGCAGTTTTACCTCGAGTTAGTTGATTCTAGTGCAGAACACAAATATTTTCCTACTGAAGGCACAGCTTTGAGCGCAGAAAATGTTACAAACAAGCCTGATATGGCTGGTTGGGGGAGGGGTAGCACTGAATAATCTACTAAATGCCAGATACCCTCCATTTGAGCCCTTTCCCCTGCCCACACTATGAAGCTTACAGATGCTCACCTGTGACCGTCAATTGCAAGGGGGCACTGTGGTTGGAACAGGTCACCTGGTTTTTCTCATCCTTGTGCTGATACCCACAGGAGTAACGCCCTGCACTCTTCATGGAGGTCTTAAGGAGCAATGTAGAACTAATTTGTTCTGGTTTGAATTTTTGACTTGAAAACGCCACCCCATCCTTACAGAAAATAACTTTGGTAACATGATACGTCGGAAGATATGCACATCGGGCTAAAACTGGGTCCCCCTCCTGAGCTGACGTCGTATTCAGGAACAACGTAGGTGCAGGGAGATCGCCTGGAAAAACAAAGAGACGTGGACTCATGTGCCTGAGAGGGGAATGACAGGGAGCTGAGCATTAGCAATCACTGAGATGAGAAATGTATTGACCGGTGAAAGGAGAAGAGTCTATTCACTTGGGAATTCACATAAATATGGAATTTAAAACAGCAAATTTGAGGCAACACTCTGCTTTAATTCATACACCCAGACACATGTCAGACTTGCCTGTTTAGTCTGTTTTAGCTGGGAGTCTGAATCCCTGCTATATTGGGCCAGACAATGCTATACATTGGTGTTGCTCCACTGGAGACAGTAGGACAGATCCCCCAGCAGGTGTAAAGTGGCCCCACTCCATTGGAGTCAATAAAGTTACATAAGCTTACACCATCTGAGAATCTGTCCCAAACACGTTTCCTTTTCACTAATATTTATGTTTGACCACTGCGAGAAGTTCCATGTACTGCTTAATTAACAGGGTTTCAGGCCGGGATTGCATAGAAGGTTTCTGCCCTCCCATCTCCTCCCATTGCAAGGGCCTGGGAAATTTGTTCCTTGCTCTGCCGTTCTTTTCCTTCCCATGTCTCTTGTGCTCGCACACTCACCTGGGGAGCTGCAGAACTCCTGGCCTGTGACCCCAGCACCTGCACCAAACAGCAGAGATGGTGAGTAGCAGACAGGGCGTCTCTAACAATAACCAGCCTGCGCTGGGGAAATGCTAACATTGACATTTAAACAAATAATACTCAGAAAACCCAAGCAATCTGAAGCCCCTGCCCTGCAGTGAGATCCATGCTGGCGTGGGGTCTTCACACCCAGATCTGACGGCAGGACCGGGGCCTTAATTGCCCCTCCCATACGCTCAGCACACCATGGCTTACAGGCTCACACAGTGTTCACAGCAGTAAAAGACATGTAGTATTAGACCATCTTGTCCATCCCCTGCCATGGGCAGAGCAGAATATTCTCTAGGGTTTGGGCATTTCTGTCTGTGCAGAGACCATGGTGTCTAAGTACCAAATTTTAATGAATGGAGTTTGGTGAGATGAGGGAGTATAATTTTCCCCATGTAACAGGTGGGGACTGAGGCACAGAGCAATCCAGGGGTCACACAGAGACTCCGTGGCAGAGTCCGAAATAGACCCCAGATCTCTTGGAATCCCAGGCTGAGCATTAACAACAACAATCCCAGGCTGGGCCTCCCCTTTAGCTGAACAATTTCTAGAAGTCCCAAGCGATGGGGTCACAGCCATGTGCAGCTACAGACCTAAAGGCTGAATTCTGAAAACCTCGACTCACTGAACGAAACCAATGAGCACTCACTACTTAGAGTTTGAAGGATTTGGCCTTTAGTAGATATTTCATATTCTGCTTGCACAACATACCAATTTCAACAATTACTGTATTATTATTGTCATAATTATTATTATTAATAATACAAATTAATTTATTAAATAATTAATAATAATATTTGTGTTGCAGTATCACCTAGAGACTCCAACTCCTTGTGCTGAACACAGTCATAATTAGTTTAAGCAGAATTTAATGTTTATTTTTGTGTAATTTCAGAATATAATAATGCTTATTTTTAAGCATTTTTTTGCAATTTTTATCAAGTAACATTTTTACATTTTACAAAATTTGGAGTTTTAAGCATTTTTTTTTCAAATTTTACTGTTTCAATTTTCACAGTTGCAGGAAATTCTGGGAGTGTG
>QXTE01000312.1:287763-333729 GCA_003942145.1 Platysternon megacephalum
TTTAGTAGATATTTCATATTCTGCTTGCACAACATACCAATTTCAACAATTACTGTATTATTATTGTCATAATTATTATTATTAATAATACAAATTAATTTATTAAATAATTAATAATAATATTTGTGTTGCAGTATCACCTAGAGACTCCAACTCCTTGTGCTGAACACAGTCATAATTAGTTTAAGCAGAATTTAATGTTTATTTTTGTGTAATTTCAGAATATAATAATGCTTATTTTTAAGCATTTTTTTGCAATTTTTATCAAGTAACATTTTTACATTTTACAAAATTTGGAGTTTTAAGCATTTTTTTTTCAAATTTTACTGTTTCAATTTTCACAGTTGCAGGAAATTCTGGGAGTGTGTCAAACAATAGGGGGTTCAGACAATTATTATTTAATGGCAGTAGATGCTGAGATTCCAAAAGTGAAAGCATTCAAACTGTCAAAACACAAATTGTCAATATCCCATGTCAAAATATACAGAGTAAACATCCTGAAATCAAACTCTAATAAATTCTCAAGATGCACTTTTCTTACTTTGCCAGCTATACATTTCTGTTATTACTGATGTTAATATTTATTCACTGGTTTCTGTGAGTGTACAGTGAAATCAACATTTATTGACTTTTTCTGATAAAATCGAATCCTTCCAAACCTAGTCCGAATAAAAAGACAGTCACTGCCCTGGAGAGTTTACAGCTTAAGTAAACGACGCAGAACTCTAGCCTCTGGTCCTGCAGACATTTAAGCACATGCATAACTGTACTCTTGGGAGTAGCCCTATTATCTTCAATGGGATTACTCACAAGAGTAAAGTTACATAATTGCACAAGCGATAGCAGGCGCAGGGTCTCAGTATTTAAGGGGTGTTTTCCCACCAAACTAGCAAAGCTGGGATTCCTCACTGGGGTGTGGCCATGTGGAAAAGGTGACATTTTAAAAGTCATCAATTGAAGCACAAACTTCTTTGTAAAAATGTTTTTTGAAGTGAGAAATGTCGCTTTTCCCTTCTTGTCTGTCTCTAAAACAATTGAACAGCCTTGTAATATTAACTAGGGGGGCTCTTTGCAAAGTCTGCCAGTTGATATAGAATATTCTCAGATTTCTTTACAATATCAGAGCCTTTCTGCTGGAAGTCAGTATCAATACCCCCATTGTACAGATGGAGAAACAAAGGGTGGATGAAAAATTGGGGGAGGGGGGAAATTAGCAAATATTTGGCTAAAATTTTCCCATTTATTTGCAAATTTGAAAACATTTGATCATACATGTGATCCTCTCTAATGACCTTGTTTTCTGCAGACTTGATTAATTAAACTTCCCAGAATGTTTGATAATCAAGACACAATCAATGCACGTTTAATAGGTCTCAATGCGGATATCGGTGGAAAGACCCGGTTAGGAATATGACAAAGTCTGAATAGTTGCAAGGGAGGATTATAAAGTCTTCAGTACAGTTTGAGGGTTTGACCAGAAGTTGGTTGAAGTCAATGGAAAAAACTCTCCTTGACTTCAATGATCTGAGTATAAATACATTACCATTAATTTTAAAGAACCCCTCTCCCCTATAATTCCCTTGGACACTCAGAACATGGAGCATTGTAAAAATTTCAATTTTTCTACTTTCTCACAAAGTCCCAAATTATAATTAATATGCTCCCCAAGCAGAATGTTAGACTCTCTGGCCCCACAATCATAATGAGCTCTGAGTGGCCAAAACTTAATATGGGCATTTCCTAACATCAGACTTCTTGAATTTGAAACCTCAGTAATATCCTTTTCATGTAATTTCTTTATATGTATTATTAGTATTCTCTACTGCAGTAGCCCCTGTTGTAGACCAGGGCCCCATTGTGCTAGGGGCTGTAACAACACAGAACAAAAAGATGGCCCCTACCCCAAAGAATTTACAATCTAAGTAAATTTACAGACTCTAATTTTCAAAGCTGTCTAGGGGATTTAAAAATTCCATAATTTTTAATGGGAAATGGGTGTCTCAACCACTAGGCCGCTCTGAGCGTACATTATATATATGAGCCTGTGATGCCTTCACAAGGGCATTATATTATCTGGCATGTAGAGCAGGAGGCTATATCAAACATTGGAAGAGTATTGAAAATAATGCAGACATCTTTAGGAAACACACCATGAATGTACAACCAGCTTTTCACTCTGACATGAATTAATTGTCTGGATCTCAGTGAAATAGCCATGTGTAGTCACCATTTCAACAACTTAATATTTCTAATGGAATTCTGACCCCAGGCTGGTCCCCACATCTCCCCAGCCCAGGCAGCGCCATTAGCCTGCGTCTCCCTCTGCTCCCAACAACCTGGAGACAACCTCCCCCAGGCCATGGGCAGAGAGCTCTCCCCAAACTTACAGAGCAGCCACAGCAGGATCATGGGGAGCGAGAGCTCGTGACCGAGCCAGGGGACTCTGCAGCAGCATCTGGGCCTCCGAGGAGAACCCCCGAGACTCTGTGCATCCAGTCCCCTCCTCCCCAGGAGGAGTAGCAAAGGAACCGGATGGGCTGTGGTCTCTTGTAGCATGTCTGGGAGCAGCCCTGATGTGTGTGTGGCCAGAGATGTGAGTGGAAACATTATCCACCATCCCCCCCAACCCCCGGCTGGTGTCTTTGAGGACTGAATGCCCAGGTTTCCCATTTACATTTCGCAGCACACAGACTACTAGGCACACGCCAAGGCTGGTCTCACTCACAGGGAGCAGTCACACCCTCCACCCTCCCCCAGGCCAGTGCTCCCCATGTCTCCAAGGGGGACCGCCTGGTTCACACCAGAGGCAGTGACCTGCACCAGTAGTGTGAAATTCATGGAGGTTCAGCATCACAAACTGGGGATCTTTCGCAGGGGCAATTTTTAGGATTGTGAAATACTCAAGACAGGACACACAGGGTCATGTGGTTGGCATGAGCTGGTGTTTGTCCACACAGCTCTGGTCTCCACAGCCTCCCAGGCACATTGTACCAACAGCAGGAGCTTAGCATGTGGGTGAGTTTATCAGCAACCACTGAGCAAGTGACATTAACCTGGGCTCTGACCTCTAACCCCGCTCTGGTAGCATCAGCCCTCATCCACTGCTCTTCACTGCACACCCTCAGCAGCCCCTCCAGGGGCCGTGTGTCCCTGTCACACAGAGCCAGTTCCACTTGGCCCAGGCACACGGATCGGACAGACACCGTGCGGCTGTAAAGCAACCAGACATGTACAGGGAGGGAATGAAAACCTGGCACAACCCAGGTGTTCAGGCTTCTCATGGAAAACGGGGACTGTGCTGCTAATATGGGACAAGTGACCTCTGTACAGTACTCTCATTGGCTGGGGATTATATAGCAGCTGGGGATTGGATGGCTTCAGGAAAATAATGACCACGCCCTGATTCCCAAGACACGCCACCCATCCAAGTTCAGTGTGATACAGCAGCCAGGGATTGTCTGGGCAGAGGAATGTCCTGGCTCTGACCCCTTTCCCAGACCACTCCCCTATGCCAGGACCCCACATAAGGTCACTTTGGGGCCAGCAGGTGCAGTTTACAATGCCCTCCCATGAGGAGACAGCCTGGCTCAGTGATTCTGTACCAGGGCATGCGTGTTGGCTGGGACAAGGTGCAGGGGATGGAGGTGCCATTCTCCCAGCCACCGGGCCCTGCTGAGAATGCAGCACAGGGACTGTCCCCAACATAAAAGCGAGCACAGCAGATGGCCAATGGGGAGGTCTCTGTCTTAGGGGAGCAGCATCGCTCTGGGTCTGCACTGCTATACACAAGGCACTAAGCCGCATGGCACATGCTGCTCTGAGCTGCTAGCACAGCCGGGGCCATGGGGACGGGGTCAGTGAGGGGAGAGGATCCTGAACTGCAAACACTTCTGATAATGCAATGAGCACATGCGGGGAGGGGCCTGTGGCTGGGTTTCTGGGTCTGTATATAGCACAGGCAGAGCGAGTCCCTAGACAGGTCATTAACCACAGCTCTGTCTATATTAGTTTATAGACAGCTCCTATTTGGCTCTCTCCTCCATCTACCCTTGCTCGTTTTATTTATGACATGTCTTTAAAATGTGCCGTGGAGTTTGGTCTCCCAATGGCGTGTTTGCACAGCCCGAGCCCCATAGATCCATGGAGGTTAAGGCCAGAAAGGACAATTGTGTTCCTCTGGTCTGACTCCCTGCATCACGCAGGGCAGAGAATCTCACCCAGTGACCCCTGCATCCTGCCCATAGCTTAGGGTCGAGTTAGAGCGTGTCTTACACACACCCATTTTGACTTACATACTCCAAGTGTTGGAGAATCCCCCATGTCATAAAATCATAAACACATAAAATCATCACTGATAAAGTTTACAGAGGACACAAAATTTTGGGGAGTGGTTCATAATGGAGGACAGGTCACTGATTCAGAGCGACCTAGATCATTTGGTAAACTGGGAGCAAGCAAACAATAGGTGTTTTAATATGGCTAAGTGTAACACATACCACTAGGAACAGAAGTCAGGCCTTACTTACAGGGTGGGGGACTCTCTCCTGGGAAGCAGTGACTCTGAAAATATTTGGGGGTTGTGAAGGAGAATCAGCTGAACCTGAGCTCCCAGTGCAATACTATGGCCAAAAGGGATCATGCAGTCCTGGGATGCATAAACAGGGGAATCCTGAGTAAGAGTAGAGAGTTCACTTTACCTCTATATTTGGTAATGGTGTGACCACTGCTGGAATATAGTGTCCATTTCTGATGTCCACAATTCAAGAAAGATGTAGATAAATTGGAGAGGGTTCAGAGACGAGCCATGAGACTGATTAAAGGATCAGAAAACCTGCCTTACAGGGATAGACTCAAGAAGTTCAATTTATGTAGCTTAAAAAGGAGAAGGTTAAGGGGTGACTTGTTTACAGTCTGTAGGTATCTACAATGGGGAAATGTTTTATAAAGGGCTCTTCATTCAAGCAGAGAAGATATAACAGGATCCAATGGCTAGAAGTGGAAGCTAGACAAATTCAGACTGGTAATTAGGTGTAAATATTACACTACATGCAGTGGCTCACAAGTGAGAATACCAGTCTCAGAGCAGACTTTAAGAAGCAGAGCACAAACCCCAAATTGATTGTGAGTTCTATACTTACATTTCACCAGCAGTAACAAGTGTAAACTCCTCAGGCACTATACAGCTTTATCATGGAGTCACAGACAGTCCCCTTGGGCACTCCAATCTATCTTGCCACCCAGGCAAGCTTGCCCTTATGATAGATGGCCACTTTACACCAAAGATCACAAAATATTCAGGTTACTCCCAAAAGACCCATCACTTACCCCAGGTCAATTTGTACCTTTGATCTCACATCAAAGACAACACTTGTAGCCAGTCCTATACTGAACTAATTTAAGGATTTATTAACTAAGAAAAAGAAATAAGAATGTTATTTCCAAAGGTAAAACAGGGAAACATATATACACAAATAAGTTCCAGTCTTAGAGTCCAGATGATGATAGAGAGGCTGAAATTTGCCAGCTCTATATGTCCTTAGGGCTAATCCAGGTTCATTTTGGGGATCTCCTGCTTATGTTTAGGAATCTTTACCCCTAAGGGTCCAAACAGCATGAAAAGACCCCAGTTCCTTCTGGTCAGGGATTTTTATCCCCATCTCCCTAGAGTACAAAATGATGGGATGGGCGCCTCTGCACATCACCCTCTTCATAGGTGTGCCAGGAATAATCAACAAAGTCCTTCTACTTTGATGGCTTAAAATGGCCCATTTGGATTCAATAGGCCTTCCTGATGAGGGTGATGCTTCTTTCTTGATTGGATTTTCAGTTTCAGAGGAAACATTTTTTCAGTTGCTGAACAAACACTGACGCATTACCTTATAACATGGCTTACAGATATTGTAAATATACTTAATTTTAACATATGTGATTACGTTTTTTTTCTCTTTTATTAAGAAAGGGAATTTATTTTTCTAATTATTTTGGCATTTATATTTACTGATCACAATCATGTATGTGACTCACTAACATTTGACTCCATCATTGCTATTGGTATCATAGCTGGAACTTCACCTATTTTCATGCAAATTTTAAGTTATTTTACAGATATAACTAAAAATACAATTTCAAAATAAGCAACCTTCATCTGCACAGGGTCTAAAGTTATGTTTTAGCTAATGTTTTTAAAACTGGCACTTCTAAGGTTAGTACAAGCTGTTTTGGGGGAGTGACAGAGAGGCAGAGTGTGTGTGTGCTGGGGGAGTGTGAGAGAGACAGTGTGTGTGTGAGAGAGAGAGAGAGAGAGAGAGAGAGAGAGNACAGGGTGGGGGACTCTCTCCTGGGAAGCAGTGACTCTGAAAATATTTGGGGGTTGTGAAGGAGAATCAGCTGAACCTGAGCTCCCAGTGCAATACTATGGCCAAAAGGGATCATGCAGTCCTGGGATGCATAAACAGGGGAATCCTGAGTAAGAGTAGAGAGTTCACTTTACCTCTATATTTGGTAATGGTGTGACCACTGCTGGAATATAGTGTCCATTTCTGATGTCCACAATTCAAGAAAGATGTAGATAAATTGGAGAGGGTTCAGAGACGAGCCATGAGACTGATTAAAGGATCAGAAAACCTGCCTTACAGGGATAGACTCAAGAAGTTCAATTTATGTAGCTTAAAAAGGAGAAGGTTAAGGGGTGACTTGTTTACAGTCTGTAGGTATCTACAATGGGGAAATGTTTTATAAAGGGCTCTTCATTCAAGCAGAGAAGATATAACAGGATCCAATGGCTAGAAGTGGAAGCTAGACAAATTCAGACTGGTAATTAGGTGTAAATATTACACTACATGCAGTGGCTCACAAGTGAGAATACCAGTCTCAGAGCAGACTTTAAGAAGCAGAGCACAAACCCCAAATTGATTGTGAGTTCTATACTTACATTTCACCAGCAGTAACAAGTGTAAACTCCTCAGGCACTATACAGCTTTATCATGGAGTCACAGACAGTCCCCTTGGGCACTCCAATCTATCTTGCCACCCAGGCAAGCTTGCCCTTATGATAGATGGCCACTTTACACCAAAGATCACAAAATATTCAGGTTACTCCCAAAAGACCCATCACTTACCCCAGGTCAATTTGTACCTTTGATCTCACATCAAAGACAACACTTGTAGCCAGTCCTATACTGAACTAATTTAAGGATTTATTAACTAAGAAAAAGAAATAAGAATGTTATTTCCAAAGGTAAAACAGGGAAACATATATACACAAATAAGTTCCAGTCTTAGAGTCCAGATGATGATAGAGAGGCTGAAATTTGCCAGCTCTATATGTCCTTAGGGCTAATCCAGGTTCATTTTGGGGATCTCCTGCTTATGTTTAGGAATCTTTACCCCTAAGGGTCCAAACAGCATGAAAAGACCCCAGTTCCTTCTGGTCAGGGATTTTTATCCCCATCTCCCTAGAGTACAAAATGATGGGATGGGCGCCTCTGCACATCACCCTCTTCATAGGTGTGCCAGGAATAATCAACAAAGTCCTTCTACTTTGATGGCTTAAAATGGCCCATTTGGATTCAATAGGCCTTCCTGATGAGGGTGATGCTTCTTTCTTGATTGGATTTTCAGTTTCAGAGGAAACATTTTTTCAGTTGCTGAACAAACACTGACGCATTACCTTATAACATGGCTTACAGATATTGTAAATATACTTAATTTTAACATATGTGATTACGTTTTTTTTCTCTTTTATTAAGAAAGGGAATTTATTTTTCTAATTATTTTGGCATTTATATTTACTGATCACAATCATGTATGTGACTCACTAACATTTGACTCCATCATTGCTATTGGTATCATAGCTGGAACTTCACCTATTTTCATGCAAATTTTAAGTTATTTTACAGATATAACTAAAAATACAATTTCAAAATAAGCAACCTTCATCTGCACAGGGTCTAAAGTTATGTTTTAGCTAATGTTTTTAAAACTGGCACTTCTAAGGTTAGTACAAGCTGTTTTGGGGGAGTGACAGAGAGGCAGAGTGTGTGTGTGCTGGGGGAGTGTGAGAGAGACAGTGTGTGTGTGAGAGAGAGAGAGAGAGAGAGAGAGAGAGAGTGCTGGTGGAGTGTATGAGAGACAGCGCGCTGCCCCTTTAAGCAGAGTGGCACTCACCAGTCTAAAGGCTTGTTCAGACAGCAGCAGCTGCCAGCATCTCTGTCCCACTCCTGACCCCTGTCCCCCCCATCCAGATCACAGAGATGGGGTACATGGACAGGGGGACACCCTGACATCAGTGCCCCCTCCCATCCCTACCCCCCACTCTGCACAGCAAACAGGAGGCTCCTGGGAGTAGCTGGTCGGGGGCAGCTCCAAAGCAGGAGGCAGGAGCAGCTGCGGATGCAGATGGCTGCAGAGCAGCGGGGCGGGGGCACTCCTGAAGTTGGAGGTGCCCTGCTTAGAATGACACCCCGGGTCTTTGCCCCTTTCGCCCGTACCAAAGGCCGGCCCTGGCTATAGCCTGAGCCTGGGGCCCCGTATGTGTGAGGTGATCCAGCCCTGGATGTGATGGGACCCAGTGCTGAGGTGGGCCTGGGCTGGGACATTCTGCTCTGGGTTCAGGGCTGGAGTTTGACTCCCTGTATCGTGTTTAATTTGGGGAGCAGTGGGCAGTGTGGGGTACAGTGCCCTGGAAGCATGGCTGACAGCTCCCAGGTGGGGGTTTCACAATTGCCAGCCTGATGCTGTCCCCATGAGGCAAGAGGGGTTCTCCCATTGGCGTCACTGAGTGCGGCCTGCACTGAGCACTTCTGAATATCCCAGCAAGAGTTTTCTATCCACCAGCCACAGCCATCACCAGCCCTGCACCACCCCAATCTCTAGAGAGACGACACCTTGTGTGGGAGCGACTCAGCCCAACCTCTGCCCAGAGCCGATGGAAAAAACACTGATCAGCAGGACAGGGAGACTGAAGGATTTAGCAAAGTCTAAACGGGGCCCCTGCCAAGTGACTGTTTGTGGGGGTTGTCGTGTGGGGCATGACCAAACTCACTGCTGCCCCTGCTCAGGGACTGTCCGTGGGGTTTGTCGTGTGGGACCTGGGCATGGGGCGCAGGTTGGAGAAATGCAGCTGCCCCTTCGGGGTCTGTGTGTGTGTGAACATATTAAACATGAATACTGTGCTCCCCCATTGGCCATCCCCTCCTGTGAGAAGCTAGGGGCTCAGTCGCTTTGGCCTGTTTGCTGAACTTTCTGAGCCACCCCCAAACCTGGGTCATAGTTATTACTGTTTATGTGGGACAGTGCTCACAATGTGCCAGGCGCCTCCCAGACCCCGCAGAGGGGACTGTCCCCGAGGAGCTCGCAGTCTGAGGACAGACAGACACAGCAGGGGGTAGGGGAACAAGAGGAGAATTGTCTATGAAAATCCCCATGTTTCGCTCTAGGCAGGTGAAGCAATGGGATTGCTCAGAGGGATGGCAATATGGAGAACCGAGGGCCTTGGGGAGGAACACAGAGCAGAGGGGTGTTTGGGAGGCAGCACAGTGGGAATTGCGTTGAGAAGCTGGGAGCTGGGTGGATGGCGCTGGGGGAGCAGGTGGGTGGAGTGGATGGGGCTGTGTTACATCCCCTGGTAGTTCCGGTCTAGAGGTTCAGGCTGAGCGATGGCTTGTTCTCTCCAGGACATTGGTGATGATCGGAGCAGACACCAGGAGGAGAAGGACCAGGGTTGAGCGCAGGATCCAGATGTAGACAGACATGGCTGGGCCTGGAACACACAAGGGGACATTTGATGGGAGGCGGGGGGGTGTCAGGGAAATGGCTCTAGGGTGTTCAGGCTCAGAGTCGGGCCTCCACAAAGCAGCTCTGCCTCCAGCTGGGCAGCTGTGTCCCCCCAGAACTCCCGGGGGCCATGCTCTGAGAAGAGGAAGCCCAGTGTCATGAGACCTCATAGAAAATCCCCCTGGGGGGAGAGATAGTTCAGAACAGCGCAGCACGTTCAGCACAGAGGGCACACGGGGAACTAACACCCTAGGATAGAGACCCAGAGGGACCCCAAGCAGGGCCTGTCATACCAGGGCAAGCGCTCCCCTTGACTGTTCTCCTGGAGTGGGACTGCGGATGGGAGCTAGACATCAGGATATTGCATTGTGGGATAACCAGACGCTGAACCTATCTCCGGATGATTCTCACACTTTCCCTCTACAGGTCACAGACACTTCTCCCTGCCCTAGACACACCCAGGTCACTGCTGGCTGCTCTGAGCCCTGGCTGCTGCTCCCTGCAGGGGGAGGGGTTTGCAGGTCAGGGAACGGAATGCTGAATTGTATTCTACTATTCAGCCACTAATTAGCACTGTATGTAAAATATCTTATTTAAGCTAACCTCAGCCATACCTGGCAGAGCCTTCAAGGATCTTATGAACACATCTGGTGTGTACTTTGCTAAGAAGGAAGCTGTGTAGCCAGTCCATATCTGGAACCGGAACACGACCGATCATGCCTCCCACCCCACTGGGCAAGGGAGGTCTCTGCAGTGGCAGCCCCCTAAAAGGCAGTAACCCCATGTGCCCTTCACTCATACAATCCCCAGGAGATGCTGCCAGCTGCAGGGTGAGACGGGGGAATGGCTGTGGGGAGACAGATGGGTCTCCCTCAGCTGTGGATGCTCCTGTGTGTGCTGTTCCCATCCCCATGCACCCTGCTGTGGGGCAGGTTGAAGAGGGGCTGCTCAAGGACAGGCCTAGAACAGGACACCTCCTCCCAGTTCTGAACATAGGAGAAGCCTGACCCAGTGCCAGGCTCCCATGGATGCCAATGGGCTGTGGGTCAGGCACTCAGAATGGGATTCTCGAGAGCTCAGAACCCAACGTGCTCTCAGCGTGCTGAGCGCTGAGGGAATTAGGCCTGAACACAGTCACTCATAGGGTTGCCAGGCATCCGGTTTTCGACCGGAACGCCAGTTAAAAAGAGACCCTGGCAGCTCTCGTTGGCACCGCCGACTGGGTTGGTGGCAGGGGGATGAGGAGGGGGCCTGCAGCAGTGGAGTTCGGTGGCAGTGCGACCCCAGCAGGCAGGGGGTGGATCCCAGCGGAGGGGCTGGGAAAGGCATTCGGATGCAGGCCAGGGCCGGCAGGGTTAACCCCGGGCAGCAGCCCCCACGGTGGCCGGGGGTTCCCTGTGGAGCAGGCATTGTGGCCTTTAGGAAGTGCCTACAGCCCCCTCCCTACCCGGCCTGCTGCTCCCCAGGCGGTGGGAGCTGAGAGAGAAGGGGGTCAGGGGAAGCCGCCCCTCCCAAGCCACATAGCCTGCTCCTAGGGGGCTGCTGTGCCAGGCTCGACTTGGGACCATGTGGCCAGCAGGTAAGGGGCTGTGAGCTGGTCAGTCTCCTCCCGGGGATGAATGGGCTGCGTGGAAGCATGGGGCTAAAGTTGGGCTGCTCTCCTTGGAAACGGGTCCGAGCAGAGTTGGGCAGCAGCTGGGTGTGGAGGCACCAGCCAGCGGCTGAGCGGGGGGGGACGATGAAGGAGAGGGGCCTGGGGGTCACTGCAAATGGCAGGGGGAGGAGGAGGGGGCCTGCAGCAGCTGTCTCCCTAGAGCTGCTGTGATTTGGGATATGCTGGGGGAGCAGCAAGCCGGGGCAGCTGGGGGGTGGGTGTGTCACTTGCGGGGAGAACAGGAAAACTTTTGTCCTCACCAAGCCATGTGTCCAGGATTCATGGCAGATAGAGCAGCGTCTGATGCCTGGGAAATGCCAGGGAAGTGCTGGTACAGCTGCTATTTAAGGGGCGACCTGACATCAATGCCTCCCGGACCCTCACAAACTGCACCAACCAGAGCCACCCAGAGCCCGCACTCCAAGCCCCCTCCCGCGCCCCAACCCCCTGCCCCAACTCAGAGCCCCCTCACACACCAATACTCCCTCCCGGAGCCTGCACCCCACACCCCTCTCCCACACTCCGAACCCCTTGGCCCCAACCCAGAGCCCCCTCATGAATCCCAAGCCCTTCATCCCCGGCCCCACCCCAGAGCCCACACCCCAGCTGGAGCCCTCCCTCCCCCCCGCACCGCAAACCCCTGCCCCAGACCAGAGCTCCCTCCCACACTCCAAACCCCTTGGCCCCAGCCTGGAGCACCCTCCTTCACCCTGAACCCTTCATCCCTGGCCCCACCCCAGAGCCCGCACCTCCATCCAGAGCCCTCACTCCCCCCCACACTCCCCCCAATCCTCTGTCCCAGCCTGATGAAAGTGAGCGAGGGTGGGGGAGAGCGAGCGACGGAGGAAGGGGGATGGAGTGAGTGGGGGCGGGATGGCGGGGAAGGGATGGGGCAGGGATAGGGGCCGTGGGGAAGGCGGCAGGGAAAGGGTGTTCAGTTTTCTGAAATTAGAGAGTTGGCAACCCTAGTCACTCACCTTCCTGAGATGTTGGATCCTCAGGGCTGGGGCCGGTGCTCGGGATCAGCTTCCGGCCTGGGCAAAAAACAGACAACATCAGGGACGTTCAGTGCTCAGTGGCCGACCAAGCAGAGATCATCCCACAGAGAGAGCTGCTACAAATCCCTAGATCATGTCTCTCCAGAGGCGCCTCAGACAAACTGGGCTAAATCCCAGCTGGTGTAAATTGGTCCCGCTCTACTGGAGTCAATGGGCCAGATCTCCAGCTGGTGCAGATCAGCCCTGCTCCATTGACATCACTGGGTCAGATTCCCAGCTGGTGTAATAATAATGAATAATAATAATGCACTAGCACCTGACAGTCAAATCCAGGTCAGATCTCATTGAGCTGGTAGCTTTACAGACATGATAAATGTCAATCCCTGCCCCCAAACACCATGGGTGGATGACATAGACAAACTGGCCAAGGGGGTGGGGTTGGAAAATGGAGTTACCAGCGGCGGCTCCAGGCACCAGCGCTCCAAGTGCGTGCCCGCGGCGGCAAGCCGTGGGGGGCACCCTGCCAGTCCCTGCGAGGGCGGCAGTCAGGCAGCCTTCGGCGGCTTGCCTGCGAGAGGTCCGCCGGTCCCGCGGATTCGGCGGCAATTCGGTGGCGGGTATGCCGAAGCCGCGGGACCGGCGGGCCTTCCGCAGGCATGCCGCCGAATCCACGGGACCAGGGACCTCCCGCAGGCACGCCGCCGAAGGCAGCCTGCCTGCGGTGCTTGGGGCGGCAAAAAAGCTAGAGCCGCCCCTGGGAGTTACATATTTAATAAGAACAGAAAAACGGCCAGACTTGATCAGATCAATGGTCCATCTAGCCCAGTATCCTGTCTTCTGACAGGGGCCAATGCCAGGTGCTTCAGAGGGAATGAACAGAACAGGACAATTAATGAGGGATCCATGCCCTGTCATCCACTCCCAGCTACTGGCAGTCAGAGGTTTAGAAACACCCAGATCATGGCTAATAGCCATTGATGTACCTAACCTCCATGAACTTATCTCATACTTTTTTCAACCCAGTTACTCTTTTGGCCTTCACAACCTCCCTGAAACAAGTTCCACAGGTTGACTGTATGTTGTGTGAAGAAATACTTCATTATGTTTGTTTTAAATCTGCTGTCTATTAATTTCATCTTGTGGCCCCTGGTTCTTCTGTTATGTGAAGGGATAATAACACTTCCTTACTCACTTTCCTCACACCATTCATGAGTTTATAGACCTTGTAACACATTGATGAGGCATGATTTCCCTTTACAAAAGCTGTGTTGACTCTCCCCAACACATTGTGTTCATCTATGTGTCTGATAATTCTGTTTTTTACTATAGTTTCTCCAGTTGGCCTTGTAATTGCCAGGACCGCCTTCAGAGCCTTTTTTTTTTAAATCAGCATTACATTAGCTACCCTCCAGTCATCTGGTCCAGAGGCTGATTTAAGCAATAGGTTACATAGCACAGTTAGTAATTCTGCAATTTCATATTTGAATTCCTTCAGAACTCTTGGGTGAACACCATCTGGTCCTGGGGACTTATTACTGTTTAATTTATCTATTTTATCCAAAGCCTCATCTATTGACACCTCGATCTGGGATAGACCCTCAGATTAATAGGTTGTGCACAATCCCAATCCAGTTCGGTAGTGATCACAGCTCACTATCTGCCTTGCCATTAACAGGTTCCTGTGGCAGAAGCCCACATAATTTTAAAATGCCTGACACCAGCCAGCTGTCCCCTTCCCCCTCCTCACATTGTGTAGAAGTTCAACAACTCACCTGTTACAGTCAAGATCCGGGGGAGACTGAGATGGGAATTTTTCACCTGGTTCTGGTTGTTCTTGTACTGGTACATACATCTAAACTGGCCTGAGCTCTGCACAGAGATTTCATGTTGATACAGTGACTGGCCTGGCATGGCCTTTTGGATTGATATTTCTTTGCCATCCTGACAGAAAATAACTAGAGTAGCTAAACTGTTGGGAGGACGGGAACATTGAGCCGAAACGGAGTCCCCCACCTGAGCTGAAGAGGTGCTCAGAGACAATTTAGGAGAAGGGAAGTCACCTGAAACAAGAAAGAAAGACTAAGGGTACATCTACATGGCAAAAAGCCAACATGACAGCAAGTCTCAGAGTACAGGTCAACTGACTCAGATTCATAGGGTCACGCTAGGGGGCTAAAATTGAAGTGTAGACACTCCCGCTTTGGCTGGAGCTCGGCCAAGGCAGGAATGACTACACTGCTAATTTTAGCCCTGTAGCACAAGCCCCACAAGTCTGAGTCAATTGAGCTGGGCTCTGAGACTCACTGCCGTGGGTTTTTTTTTACAGTGTAGATGTGCTCTAAAACATGCCTCTGAGAGGAGACTAAGGGCTTGTCTTCACTGCAGCGTTAACTTGAGTTATAACATGAGTCCTGTTCACAAAGAAATCCCTTAACTCGAGTGTGGTGATGCTCTTCTTTGGAGCTGGCCAGCCCAATAGGGGTATATGCTAAAATGTGTGTGAGCACAAAGCTTCAGCTGCTACAACAACCACTGTAGTGTGGACTCAGGCTAGCACCACTCGAGTACCCCTGATCCTCCAGTGCCTTCCCACAGTTCCCCTAGTGTGCCCAGAAAGGACAGACTGGCAAAGAATTCATAGAGCAGCTCAGTTTCGGGCAGCTCTCAGAGCTGTGGGACGTGCCCCAAGAAGCTGTACATAGCCCCACACTCGAGGGAGCGCAGAATCAGTGTGGGCTCAGCAGCGTGGCTGTTCTCGCACGAGCTCGGCTAACTCAAGGGGAGTCACTGAGTGCAGATATCTCGAATTAGCTCTGCAGTAAAGGCAGAGCCAGGCAGAGAACTAAGCGTTAGTGATGAATTAGTGAGAAGTACACTTGGCTGATGGGAAGAGGTGTTTCTCTTCACATTGGCATTAAAATAAATACAGTGCAACAGAGGAGATTTAAGACAAATTCATTCTAGTGCAGTGCCCTGGTCTCATCAATACACTCCTCTATTACCACCAAGTCTGTCAAGATTTACACATGGAAAGTTTGTTAAACATCTATCTCAGTGACACAGGGCCAGGTCCCCGGCTCGTGTAAATCTGTCCTGCTCCATTGGAGTCAACAGAGCTATGCTGATTTATGCCTGCTGAGGATCTGTTTGAATATGTTTCATTTCCAGTAATGTTTATGGTCTGTCACTGTGAAAAGTTCCATTTACAGTACGATTACCAGGATTTCAGGCAGAAATCGTGCAAGAGGCATTCCCCACCCATCCCCCTACTACACCTCCCCATCCGCCCTCCCGTTGCCATTGTCTGGGGGTTTCACTCCTTTCTATGTCTCCCCTTCATCCACGTCTCTTGTGCTCTCACTCACCTGGGGAGCTGCAGGGCTCCTGGCCTGTGACCCCAGCACCTGCACCAGACCTCAGAGGGGGTGAGGGGCAGACACAGCAGCTCTAACTAAACACACAGCTACAGTGGGGCAATATTAATATTAATAATTAAGCCAAGACAAGCCAGGAAATCCCAACTCAGGATCATGTTGCAAGAGCCGTAGGCTCCGATCCCACAATCAGATCCATCTGCGTGCTCTGGGTTTCACCATGGCTATCGATGGAAAGCCCCAAGTAGGAATCTTACAAAGTTTGGATATTTGCAAGGCAGGATTAAAATTTCCATTAATGTTTAAGAAATTTGTTCTAATAGTAAAAAACTCCTCACCATGTAACCTGCTGAAAACAAAGAACACAAACATTAATGATCTTCGCAACAGTTTCTCACTGTCTCTACTTTCCTAATCAGCTTTGACTCTTTGTCCTCGTCACTGAAATGAGCTCCGCACAGCCAGCCCTAACCCTGTCATTTCCTGATTTGTAACCTCTATATCATCCTTTTAATGCAGGTCCATTCTATGTACTATTAAAAATCTGCTCACCGGCTCAGACTTTCAGAGCTGTGGGTGATTTGGATGCTCAGTTGCCATGAATTTGAACAAGGTGTCCAAATCCCATAGGCAGCTTTGAAAAGCTCAGCCACAGGGTGTAGTATATATGTGAGTACAATACACACACAGAGGGACATTATATATTAAATAAAGTAGCTAGTTATCAAAACAATGTTCTAAGCATTAAATATTCTCTCAGAAATTGGTAAGAAACTTTGGCCCATGAATTTCAAACCAGTTTTTAAACCCAACATGAAATAACTGCTTAGATCTCAGTATAATAACAACGTGCAGCTGTTCGTTTAAACCATTTTTACCATAACTTCCCCTCCTCCCTCATGGCTGTTCCCCATGTCCCCCAAGCCCAGGCAGAGTCATAAACCTGCCGCCCCCCAAGCTCCTAGGCAGAGAGCTCACTGCACACTCACAGAGCAGCCACAGCAGGATCATGGGGTGATCGAGAGTCGGCGACTCAGCCCGAATATCCCACAGCAGCATCTCGTCTAGGTCTCTGATGAGCAGCCACTGGGGCTCTGTGCCCCAGGTCCCTCCTTCTCCCCTCCTCCTTCCAGCCCGGACAGGCTCTGGGCTCTTGTAGCGTGTCTGAGGGAGGCCCTGATGTGTCTGTGGCCAGAGGGGCCCTCCCTCATGAGATGAGAATGGAAACATTATTCACCATCCCCTGACTCCCTTCTAGTCTCTGCACCGGGGAGTGCTGGAACCTCCCTGTGACAGGCTCAGTCCCGCTGAGCCAAAACTAGTGAATTTCTAAATCCATTCCCAGGAAAAGGGCAAATTCCTCTTGACAATTTCCACCATTTTCCCACTAGCTCCAGCTGTCCCCTGAGACGGGAGACACAAGGGCATGTTGTTGGTGTGAGCTGGTGTCTGTCTCGGTATCTCCGCCCTCCACAGCCTGCCACATGCACCACTGCCAGGGCGGGAGTTGTGTGTGGGGTGAATTTATCACGAAATGATGCATAAGGGTCATTAACATCTGTTCTGAGCTCCCGGCCTGCTCTGGTAGTGTCAGCTCTCACTCCACTGGCCTCTTCACTGCACACCCTCAGCCCATGCCCCCAGGGGCTGCGTGTCCCTGTCACACTCACCCAGACCTGCTCAGCCCAGGCATATGGCTCAGGAAGACACTGTGGCTGTAGAACAACCAGACATGTAGAGGGAAGGAATGAAAACCCAGCATGCCCCAGGTGTTCATGTGCAGAGAACCTGGGACACTGGCATCATATGGACAATGGGGACTATGCTGGTAACACCAGGACTTGGTCTCTGTACAGTACTCCCTTTTGCTGGGGGTCATACAAAGGCCAGGGATTAGCTGGGCACAGGACCTTAGCATTGGAAAGCTAATGTTGTGCCAATATTTAAAAAGGGTAAACGGGATGACCCAGATAATTATAGCCCTGTCAGTCTGACATGGCTTCCCGGCAAGATAATGGAGTGGCTAGAATTAAAGAGGGGTAATATAAGACTGTAAGAATGGCCATACTGGGTCAGATCAATGGTCCATCTAGCCCAGTATCCTGTCATCTGACAGTGGCTGGTGCCAGATCCTTCAGAGGGAATGAACAAGACAGGGAAATTATCAAATGATCCATCCTCAGTCTTCCAGTCCCAGCATCCGGCAGTCAGTGATTTAAAGACTCCCAGAACATGGGGTTGTGACACAGGCCATCTTGGCTAATAGCCATTAATAGACCTGTCCTCCAGGAGCTTATCTGAATGTTTTCTGAACCCCATTATAATTTTGGCTTTCACAACATCCCCTGGCAACGAGTTCCACAGGTTGATGGTGCATTGTGTGAAGAAGTATTTCCTTTTGTTTGTTTTATACCTGACAGCAATACATTTAATTGGGTTCTTGTGTTATGTGAAGGGGTAAATAACACTTCCCTATTCACTTCCTCCACACCATTAAAGATTGCATACCCCTGTATCGCATCCCCCTTAGTCATCTCTTTTCTAAACTGAACAGTCCAAGTCTTTAATCTCAGCTCATATGGAAGCTATCCCATACCCCTACTCATTTTTGTTGTCCTTCTGTATCCTTTTCCCAATTCTAATATATCTTTTTGACATAAAATAACCAGAACTCCATGCAGTATTTAAGATGTGGGTGTACCATGTATTTATATAGTGATATTTTTGAGTTTCCATGTCCTTGAGTATTCCATATTATTTATTATGTTCATATAGAGGCATTATGATAATGTCTATCTTATTAGCGATCCCTTTCCTAATTGTTCCTAATATTTTGTTAGCTTTTTTGACTGCCACTGCACACTGAGCAGATGTTTTCCGAGAACTTGTATTGATTCCAAGTTCTCTTTCTTGAATGGTAACAGCTAATTTTGATCCCATCATTTTGCTTGTGTAGTTGAGATTATGTTTTCTAATGTCTATTACTTTACATTTATTAACGTTGAATTTCATTTACCATTTTGTTGCCCATTCACCCATATTTGTGAGATCCCTTTGTAACTCTTTTCAGTTGGCTTTGGATTAAACTATCTTGAGAAATTGTGTATCATATACAAACTTTGCCACTTCAGAGTTTACCCCTTTTCCAACTCATTTATGAATATGTTGAACAGCGATCGTCCCTGTACCAATCCCTGGGGAACAGGTCTATTTATGTCTCTCCAGTCTGAAAACTGACCATTTATTCCTACTCTTTGTTTCCTATCTTTTCACCTATCTTTTCGCCATTCCCTCTTATCCCATGACCACTTACTTTGCTTAATAGACTTTGGTGTGGGACCTTGTAAAAACTCCAAGTACACTATATCTACTGGATTAACTTTGTCCACGTGTTTGTTGACCCCTCAAAGAATTCGAATAGATTGGTGAGGCATGATTTCCCTTTACAAAAGCCATGTTGACTCTTTCTCAACAATTCATGTTCATCTATGTGTTTGATAATTCTGTTCTTTACTGTAGTTTCAACCTATTTCTCTGGTACTGAAGTTAGGTTTACCAGCCTGTAATTTCCAGGATCGCCTTTGAAGTCTTTTAAAAAAATTGGAGTTACATTAACTAACCTCCAATCATCTGGTACAGAGTCTGATTTAAGCAATAGGTTACATACCACAGTTAGTAGTTCTGCAATTTCAGATTTGAGTTCCTTCGGAACTCTTGCATTAATTCCGTATGGTCCTGGTGGTTTATTACTGTTTAATTTATTAATTTGTTCCAAAAACTCTTCAATCTGGGCACCTGAATCTGGGACAACACCAAACAAATTACCAGACAGCAACTCACCTCAAGAGTCATGTAGTCAATCCTCCTTCCCCTGCAGAACTCCCTTGCAAAACTCTCCTATTTTTGCTTCTCCTGTTTGCTAGCTTGATATAATTAATATAATCAATATAATTTATGTCAATCAACATGGATTTATGAAGAAATAGATCTCCTCAAATTAACCTGATATCTTTTTTTATGAGATTTCTAGGTTGATTGCTAAAGGCAATATTGTTGATGTAATAGACTTAGACTTCTGTAAGGCACTTGACTTGGTACCACATTTTGATTAAAAAACTCGAATGATATAAACTCGACATGACCCATTGAATGGACTAAAAACTGACTGACTGATAAGTCTCAAATTGTAATTGTAAACAGGGAATCATCATCAAGTGGGTGTGTTTCCAGTGGGGATTCGCAGGGATCTGTTCTTGGCTCTAAACTATTTAACATTTTTATTAATAACCAGAAGAAAACATAAAATCATCACTGAAAAAGTTTGCAGATGACACAAAAATAGAGTGAGGTGTAAATAATCAAGAGCACAGGTAACTGATACAAAGCAAATTCTGGATCTCTAGGTAAGCTGGGTGCAAGCAAACAATATGCATTTAATATGGCTAAATGTAAATGCATACATCTAGGAACAAGGAATGTCGACCATACTTACAGGATGGGGGACTCTATCCAGGGAAGCAGTGACACTGAAAAAGATAGGAGTGCCATGGTGGATAATCAGCTGCACATGAACTCCCAGTGTGACAGTGTGACCAAAAAGGCAAATACGATCATTGGATGCATAAATGGGAATCTCACATAGGAGTAGAGAGGTTATTTTGCCTCCATATTTGGCACTGATGTGACCACTGCTGGGGTCCTGTGTCCAGTCCTGGTGTCCACAATTTAAGAAGGATTTTGATAAATTAGAGAGGGGTCAGAAAAGATCCATAAGAATTATTAAAGGATTAGAAAACATGCCTTATAGTGATAGACTCAAAGAGCTCCATCTGTTTATTTTAACAAAGAGAAGGTTAAGGGGTGACTTGATCACAGTCTGTAAGTGCCTACATGGGGAACAAATATTTAATAATAGGCTCTTCATCTAGCAGAAAAAGTCCAACAAGATCCAATAGCTGGAAGTTGAAGCAAGCCAAATTCAGGCTGGAATAAAGCCTAAATTAACCATTGGCACAGTCTACCAAGATTCGTCGTGGATTCTCCATCACTGACAACTTTTAAATCGAGATGGGATTTTTTTTATAAAAGCTCTGCTATAGGGACTGCTTTGGGAAGTTCTCTGGCCTGTGCTCTACAGGAGGTCAGACTAGACGATCTGGCCTTGGAATCCATGAATCTGTGAACTTCCTGGCTCCGCCCCCCATTCAGAGGCCACACCCCCTATGTCACTAGCTGGGTTGGAGCTAATGCAGGTGTCTTTATGACAGGACTGTGCCCCCAGAGGACCCTGCACTTGAGACATCCTGCTGGGACCAGATGCACCTACTTTAGGGTCACTTTGGGATGGGCAGGTGCACTGTATGTAATCAGCCTTCCCCCTCCTCCCCACCCTGAGGAAAATCTGGCTCAGTGACTGTACCAGGGTCCCATGGTATCAGCATAGGCTGGGAAATGGTGCTGGGGAGAAGGTGTCATTCTCCCAGTTACCTAGCCCTGTTGAGAATGCAGTGCAGGGACCATCCCCCGGATAGAAGTGACTTCAGCAGACGGGCATCAGGGCGGTATGATGCTACCTCTGGGTACCCAGGGTTGTGAGGCATCTTGCTACCACCTGGCCTTACATGACACTTTCTGGGGGTGTCCAGGACCGTGAGTCACCTGGTTACCCTCCTCCTGTTTCCAGCTAGAGGAAGACTTGCTGGTGCTTAGCTGGGTATCAGCTCCTCTGACACATCCAGTCTGCCAGCCACCCTCTTCTGGGCTCTGCCAGCCCTTACATAGCCTTGCAGGAGAACAACAGATGCACTCCAGCCCCTGCACAACCTTGGAAAGCCTCCCCCTGTAGTATCCAGCCCGTGCCACTGGAGACTCACAGAAATGACCAGCTTTACTGTCTCCAAGGGAGAAGTGCACATACAGCCTGACTGGTACGACTCAGGGACAGTCCTTTAAAACATCACAGCACAGAGACTGAGTTCAAGTGAAAACAATAGTAAGGTTATTATCAAAGATAAAGATTTAAGAGATACTGAGCAAGGAGAATCGACATAGCAATGGTTACATATAAAACAAAAAGTATAACATGCTTCTTAGAACCTAAGCTTAACTGTCACTGGCTAAAATCCTTGTCTACAGTCTTTTCCCCGCAAAGCAATCTCCCAGCATCACCAGCCAGCATAGCTGGGATTCACCTTCCATGAATGCAAAAAGCAGTTTGCTTCATTAGCAATGGATAAAGTTGAGTCCTTTTGACTTCTTGTATTCCCCATGTTCGTTGCCTGGTCCCCGAGGCCAGGGCAACCCCCTGTGGTTTTATCTCTGGGGTCTTTCCATCCCCCTGTTTATTCTGTAGGCAGATTTGTCTTCCATCGTATTCGCTCACAAAGCTTGATTTACACAGTCGAGGGCGATGGGGGGAATCAGCTTCCTTTGTCTGACTCAGCTCCTCTTTGTCAGTTGTCAGTCCTGTCTTGAGTTAGACGTTAAACCATCGTTTGGTACATAGACACAGCTTCTTCAGTATCACCCCTACATATGTCACCCAACAGTTCTGGGAATCACTGTGATCCTGGCTTTCATTTAAGTTTTCATAAGACATTCTTTATAGGTAAATACTATGGCCGCAATGTATTGTGTGTAGTGAGCTTTTCAGGCCTGTCAGGGGCTACAATGATGGAACAGAGACCCCTTTGCTAGGTGGCATTAAGGAGTCCTAAGGGTCACACCTTAGTGAGAGGGAGTCTTGTCTGTACCTGCTATAGGCCAGCTTCTTGAATCCTCCAGCTTCTGGCAGCACAATCATGGCCTTCCAAGGCTCTGCAGGCCTCGCTATATCTGTATAGGCTTGTGATGGGCACCCTCCAACCCCCGAGTCCTCCGATTGTCCCTCTGGGGTGCCAGCCCCTGTTCTAATGGACATGCACAGAGCTCTCAGATTCACCATTCCCAAAGAAACAGCACACACCAGCTTACCAAGTTCCACACAGGATCACCACTTTGCTTCACACACAGCACTGAGATAGATTTATAGTGAAAACAAGGACAGGTTTTTTCTCAAAGATCAGAGATTTGAGTAACAGTAAATAAGAATATTGGAAACAATCAGTTACCTATCAAACAGAAGCACAACATGCTTTCTAGAGCTGAAACTTAGCTAACAAGGCATTCCCTGCCCTGCCAGATAGCTTACCCAAAGCCATTCTCCCAGCATTTTCAACCAGGTTGGCTGAGATCCCTTCTCAGACAATCCAGCCCACTGGCAACTTATCCTCACAGACTAAAGGAAATGTGGGGTTCATCTGCACCCCAGACATAGTTCTAAAAGTTTATTCTCTTACCCCTAAACAGGAGACCCCCTGCTGGCTTTTTTCTTCCTAGAAACCCCTCTGTCTATTGATTAGCATTTTGCACAGACTGTAATTGGGCAATACTCAATTTACACATGACCAGCCAGAAGTAGAGAAGCATTTCTTCTCCCCTGCCTGCCAGGAGCATGGGGATCAAATTTCTGTGACCTGCCTTATCTCACAGACCTGGAGAACATATTTTCTAGTATATAGACATAACTCCTCATGTATTATCTGTACACACGTCTCACAATGATTGTAATGACCACAGTGACAAAGGCTTCCATTAGAGCCCTTCCATGGCATTCTTTGGCAGACTAATGTGTAGATACCGGTGTGATGGGTTGGATCACAGAAACCCCCTTGGGAATTGCCACCTGATGTGCCTAGACTACCTCTGAGCCTGTTTCCCCTGCCAGCTTGGGACTTCAGTACCTTGCCTTGTTTGAGCCAGACACGCTTGCCTGCTGCAAACACAGATCCAAGTCTGAACCACGTCCCCCACAAGCTGCAGGCTTAACTGAAAACAGCTTAAGAAGTGCTCCTGTCTCCAGCACTCAGATACCCAGCTCCCATTGGTGTCCAAACCCCAAATAAATCCATTTTACCATGTATAAAGTTTATACACGGTAAACTCATAAATTGTTCGCCCTCTATAACACCGATAGAGAGATATGCACAACTGTTTGCACACACCCCCAGGAATTAATTACTTGCTCTGCGTTAATTAATAAGTAAAAAGTGATTTTATTAAACACAAAAAGTAGGATTTAAGTGGTTTCAAGTAATAACTGACTGAACAAAGTAAATTACCAAACAAAATAAAATCAAACATTCAAGTCTATGCTTAATACAGTAGGAAACTAAATGCAGGCAAATCTCACCCTCAGAGATGTTCCAATACATTTCTTTGACAGACTAGCCTCCTTCTAGTCTGGGTCCAGCAATCATTCACATCCCTGTAGTTACTGTCCTTCGTTCCTGTTTCTTTCAGGCATCCTTTGGGATGGAGAGGATATCTCTTGAGCCAGCTGAAGACAAAATGGAGGTGTTTCCCAGTGGCTTATATAGCCTCCCTCTTGTGGGTGGAAACCCTTCCCTTCCCCTGTGTAGAATTACAGCTACAAGATGGAGTTTTTGGAGTCACATGGGCAAGTCACATGTCCATCCACAACTCAGTTCTTTACAGGCCGATGCCATGTTAGTCCGAACATTTCCAGGAAAGCTCAGATGTGGATTGGCATCTATCAAGGTCCATTGTTGGCCAAGTACTCCCAATTACTTGAATAACCCCTTCACACTATGTTGACCAAATCTGCCTTAGGTGCTTTCTACAGCAAACACTTTAAATACAAGCATAGAGCCAACGCTCATAACTTCAGATATAAAAATGATACATGCATACGAATAGGATGAATACATTCAGATGACCTTTGCAAAGATATGTTACATGGCATATGTAGCATAAAACATATTCCAGTTATGTCATATTTACATTCATAAGCATATTTCTATAAAGCATTATGGGGTGCTGTGACGGGTTGGTTCACAGAAACCCCCTTGGGAGCTGCCAGCTGATGTGCAAAGGCCCCCTCTGTTTCTATTCTCCCCTGCCAGCTACAGGTAGTCCCAGCACAATGGCCTTGCTGATAGCCAGACACACCTATCTGCTCCAGACACAGACCAGTTCATGTTTCTGAGCCTCCATAACCCTCTTGTAGGCAGCTTCTTCTACCTCCATAGCTCTCTTGTGGGCAGTTTCCTCTGCCTCCACAGCTCTCTTGTGGGCAGTTTCCTCTGCCTCCATAGCTCTCTTGTGGGCAGCCTCTTCCCTCACTTTTTCTGCCTCCACAGCACTAATTTCTAATTGTCTTAGCTCTACCCGTCTCTTATGTTCATTCTCTCTCTCTGTTGCTTCCAACCTAGCCAATTCGAGCTTGGTAGCTGTCTCACTAGTAGGCATCTTCCTGCTTTCTTCTGCTGGGCCACACCCCTCTGCAGTTCACTGAAACTGGGATAGACTCAGCTCAGGAGATTCTTAGTTAACAGAGACTCTCACAGTCTTCTGATCTTCCTTCTTACTTATTTTGCTTCCTTTTCTGTCCCTACTTCCCTTTCCCGAAATAAGCAAACAGAAAATAACAAACCAGTAACCACTTTGTCTGTTCTCCAGCCACCACACTTAAAACTCACTTAAAATCACTACCAGTATCTCAAAGCAATCAGCTGTGCACAGATCCTGTTCGACTACGCCACTGTGACGGGTTGGTTCACAGAAACCCCCTTGGGAGCTGCCAGCTGATGTGCAAAGGCTACCTCTGGTTCTATTCTCCCCTGCCAGCTACAGGTAGTTCCAGCACTCAAAGTCTTGCTGATAGCCAGACACACCTATCTGCTCCAGACACAGACCAGAGTCTGAACCACCTATCCCAAAGCTGCAGGGTTACCTGAGAACAGCTCACAGAAGTCTGCTTGCCTTTAACACTCAGATGCCCAATTCCCAATGGGGTCTAAACCCAGATAAATCCGTTTTACCCTGTATAAGCTTTATACAGAGTAAACTCATAAATTGTTCGCCCTCTATAACACTGATAGAGAGATATGCACAGCTGTTTGCTCCCCCAGGTATTAATACATACTCTGAGTTAATTAATAAGTAGAAAGTGATTTTATTAAATACAGATAGTAGGATTTAAGTGATTTCAAGTAGTAACAGACAGAACAAAAGAAGTTACCAAGCAAAATAAAATAAAATACGCAAATCTATGTCTAATTGCACTAAATACAGATAAGATCCTCACCAGTTCCAAAATGTTCTCTTTTACAGGCTAATCTTCTTTTAGCCTGGGTCCAGCAATCACTCACACCCCCTGTAGTTTTCAGTTTCCTTCAAGTGTCCTGTGGGGGTGGAGAGGCTCCTTCTTTAGCCAGCTGAAGACAAAATGGAGGGGTCTCCCACAGGTTTAAATAGACTGTCTCTTGTGGGTGGAGACCCCCTCCTCTCCCTCTGTAGAATCCTGTCACAGAATGGAGATTCGAAAATCACATGGGCAGGTCACATGCCCATGCATGACTCAGGACTGCAGGTAGCAGCCATTACCCACATGCTGCCTTGAACGTCCTCAGGTAGACTTCTGATGTGGATTGGAATCTTCCAAGCTCTTTTGTCTGTTAAGTGCCCCCTGACTGAACACCTAATTTGCACATTCCTTTCCCAAGAAGTCATCAAATGTTCTAACTGAGGCCCCTTAGGAATCAAGCAATTACACAGCCAATGTTCATAACTTTGAACACACAAATGGTGCCTGCATACAACTAGGGTGAACATAACCAGTAGATCATACCCTTTACATAGATATGTTATATGGCCTATGTAGCAAAACCCTATTCCAGTTATATCATATTCCCACAAAGCCTTAGGGGAGGTACCGTCACAGGTGCAATGTCACAACCAGACCCAAGGAATCCCTGTAACCCTCATGTACCCCATGTACCCTACCAGTTGGCACCAAAAGGTCCATGGAAATGGGCCATGAGAAGGTCGCTGCTTCAGTGGAGAAGCATTGCTCTTGGTCAGTGCATCTATATATACCGCACTGAGCCACATGGCGTGTGCTGCTCTGAGCTACTAGTGCAGCTGGGTCGTGGGGATGGAGTAAGTGGGGGGAGAGGTGCCTCCATCTATTTTTTCTCTGTAAAATGTGCCTTGGAATTTGGCCCCCTGGTGGGGGGGTTCCACAGCCCAGGCTACACAGATCCAGGGATGTTAAAACCACAGGAGGCCATTGTGTTCATCTGTCTGTCCCCCTGCATCACCCAGGCCAGAGAATCCCATGTAGTGATTCCTGTATCCAGCCCATCTCTGTGGTGGAGCTGGAGAGTGTCTTCTAGTAACAACAGCCTTGATTTACAACCACTGAGTGTTGGAACATCCCCCATGTGACCAATGGCAAAGGCTCCAGGGCCAGGCATGAGCATCTCCTCAGACAGACCAGTCACCCCCTAACACTGCACCAACACCTGGGATCGGGGCTGGCTCCCAGGGATGACCCTGCTGAGTCACCAGATCTTCCCATCTCAGCCCAGGCCTGTAGAAGTGTGTCTGGTAGACACCAACATTCATGCAGGACAGTGAAAAATTGGGGATTTCTGGGAAATGTCTTTCACTTTGTCTTGAGAAGCCCAGAATCAGACGTGAGCAAAACAGAGGCCTCCTTGGTTTGGTTGCTCTCCGAGACAGCCCCTTGTTATGGGATAACATCATCCCCTCCATGGAATGCAGTGGACGGGCCGTTTCTGAGCCCAGCAGGAATGGAGACAGTGGAACAACCCCAGAGAGTGACCTGCCCTTTCCTTCACCCAGAGGCATGGACAGCCTGCAGACATAAGGAAGAGGCAGTGAAGTTTAGTGACTAGGACACAGGCATGGGAATCAGCAGATCTAGGTTCTAGTCCTGGGTCTTCATGATAACTGTGGGCAAGTCACCCCATTGCTCTTTGCCTCCGTTCCCCCTCCCATCCTTTGTCTACTTAGATGACGAGATCTTTGGGGCAGAACCTATGCCTCACTAGCTGTGTGTGCAATGCCCACTGTGAAAAATCTAATCTGGGACACTGCTCAGTGATTGTCCCTGGGGTTTGCTGTGTGGAGCCTGGCCAAACTCCTCCCTGCTCGGGGACTCCTGATTGTGTCAGGCTCCACGAACACCCTTTCCTTGGGGTTTGAGCGAGAGACAAGTCCTCAGACCTGGTCATCTCCAGGGTAATCCCTAGACCTCACTCCTGCAGTGCAGTGCACTTGGCATGGGGCACAGGCTGGGAAATGCAGCTGCCCCCTTCTGCATAGGGGAAGGGAATGAGCATGTTACATGAGCCCCACGTCCCTCATGGGCCGTACATCCCAGTGAGAACCCTGGGGCTCAGCCACCTGGGCCTGTTTGTTGGATTCTTTCAGCCACATGCCCACCCGGGACATTGTTATTATTGGTTATTCAGGGTAGTGCCCACAATGTGCCAGGCGCCTCCCAGGCCCTGCATAGGGGACAATCCCTGAGGAGCTCACAGTCTGACGATGGACAGACAGACAGAATGGGGGGCCAGAGAACAAGACAAGGATTGTCTGTGCAAATCCCCATGTTTTGCTCTAGGCAGGTGGAGCAACGGGATTGCTTAGAGGGACTGAGACATGGAGAGGGGAGGGCTGTGGGGAGGAGCACAGAGCAAAGAGGGTGTATGGGAGGCAGCACAGTGAGGACTGTGTTGGGGAACTGGGAGCTGGATGGACATGGCAGGGGGTGCAGGCAGGCTGAAGGGATGGGGCCATGTTACATCCCATGGGGACTCCGGTCTGGCGGCTCAGGCAGAGCGATGGCTTGTTCTCTCCAGGATGAAGGTGATGATCGGGGCAGACACCAGGAGGAGAAGAACCAGGGTATAGCGGAGGATCCAGATGTAGACGGACATGGCTGGGCCTGGAATAGGGGACATTTGATGGGTGGTTGGGGAGCAGGCAAATAGCTCTTGAGTGTGGGGTCTCCACAAAGCAGCTCTGCCTCCAGCTGGGCAGCTGTGTCCCCATGGGCGGCGGTTGAACCCCGGGCTCAGGAAGGCTAGCCCCTGGCTTGGCCCATGCCTGAGGCCCCGCCCCTCCTGCCAAAGCCCAGAAGCTCCCCCCATGTGGCCGCCAACCCTCCCCGACAATGCCCCCCAGGTGGGCCACATGGTCCCCCTCCCCCAGCCCAAGAGCACCCGGCGGGTGGGTGGCATGGCTCCCCACAGCATGCCGACTGTTGTGCTCCCCCCCCCCCCCAGTGCACTGGGCAGGCAACGTGGCTCTTCCCGAGCCTCAGAGTGCCAAGTGGGTGGGTGGTGTGGCTCCCCCCAGCATGCTGGGGGGGTGCTCTCTCCCCACCCCCAGTGCACCATGTGGGTGGTGCAGCCTCCTCCCCCAGCCCCAGAGTGCCAGGTGTTTGGCACAGCCCCCAGTACCCCATGCAGATGGCATGGCCCCGCCTCAGCGCCGGGCGGACCCCCTGCCACAGGGGAAGAGCCTCCTGCAGCACAGTGCTGGGAAGCAGGAAGGGGCCTGGGGGTGGAGCATGGGCGGGGCCACATAAGGCTGTTTGTGTCCCCCCCAGAACTCCTGGGGACTGTGCTCTGTAAAAAGGAAGCATAGTGTCATGAGATCTCAGAGCAAATCCCCCAAAGGGGCTGAGACATTTCAGAGCTGTGCAGCATGTTCAGCACAGAGGGGACACAGGGAACTAATGCACTAGGATAGAGACCCAAAGGGACCCCAAGCAGGGACTGTCATACCAGGGCAAGCACTCCCCTTGATTGTTCTCCTGGAGGGGGCCCATGGATTGGAGCTATAAGAACATAAGAACAGCCATACTGGGTCAGACCAAAGGTCCATCAAGTCCAGTATCCTGTCCTCTGACAGTGGCCAATGGCAGGTGCCCCAAAGGGAATGAACAGACAGGTGATCATCAAGTGATCCGTGTCCTGTCACCCAATCCCAGCAAACAGATGCTAGGGACACCATTCCTGCCCATTCTGGCTAATAGCCGTTGATGGACCTATCTTCCATGAATCTATTAGCTCCCTTTTGAACCCCATTATAGTATTGGCCTTCGCAACACCCACTGGCAAGGAGTTCCAGTGGTTGACAGTGCATATAAGAACATAAGGTTTTTTTTACTTTTTGGGGGCCAGCACCTGCCCCTTTCCGCTCCTCCCCAGGGCTGTCTGTGTGCCCCATCCCCTCTGCCCCCAACCTCTGCCCTGTGCCCTGCTGGCAGACACCCTTCCAGATAGGCATCAGGATATTGCATTAGGGGGATAACCAGACCCTGAACCTATGTCTGGATGATTCTCACATTTTCCCTTCCCAGGTAACAGAACCATCTCCCTGCCCTAGACACCCCCAGGCCACTGCTGTATGCTCTGAGTCCTGAGTGTTGGTCCCTGGAGGCGAAGGGTTTTGTAGATCAGGGAATGGACTGCTGAATTCTATTATACTATTCAGTCACTAACTGGCACTGTATGTAAAACATCTTATTTAAGCTAACCGCAGCCATACCTGGCAGAGCATTAAAATATCTTATGATGAACACATCTGGTGTGTATTTTGCTAAGAAGGAAACTCTGAGGCCAGTCCATATCTGCTACCCGAACATGACATGGTGTCAGAAGTATACTAGAGACACAGGAGAACAGAAACAGAAGGAAAATAGCAACAAAGGTTGCAGACAGAGGGAAGAAAGCAAGATAGGTTGCAGGATCTCATCAACATGCCACTCTTCAAAGCACCAGGGAACTTCACCTGTGACAAATGTTCACAATGGACAAACTGGAAACAGCATTGTGCAAGATTTCGCATCGCAAACAGGCTCCACAAAGAAACTGGAAATATCTGGGTATCTTTGTTAATTTATGCTGTGGGGAAACAAGCAGAGCATATCTTAAAATCCTTTGACTTTATTGGAGACAGTCATAGAGAAGACTGCAAAAGGGTTCTGGTAATACTTGATAGGTACTTTAGAGCTCAGAGAAGTGTGGTTTATGAAAGAGCATGTTTCAACCAGAGAATTCAAAAAGCAGAGGAAAATGTTGAATGTTTGATAAAATCTCTGCATATATTGTCTGAAAACTGTAACTTTGGGAATGCAAAATATAAATATATCAGAGACAGGCTGGTTATCAGATTAACAGATTAAAAATCTCTCACAGCAGCTACAGTTGAAGAGAGATTTAACACTACACCCAGATATGTAGAAAACAAAGCAGTCTGTGCTGGTGAGACAGCAAAACCAAGAGTAACTTACCACAATTGAAAAACAAGAAACTAACTTAGAAGCTGTTAACAGATGCAACAGGAGCACTAAAAGTTATTGCCATGAGACCAATGAGGCCAGTAGAGAGAAATCCCAGGCTAAGTGGGACAAATTGCAGCCTACATGTGCAAGGTGTGGAAAAAGTCAGCCCAAAAGATAATGCATGTTCTGCCAGAGACTCACTATGTAATATGTGCACAAAATAGGGACATTTTACAGCTGTTTTCTGCCCCAAAGCAGTCAGAGAGTTCACTCATAATACAGCCAATCAAGAGCCATTGGCTCTGGGATGTATCATTTGTCATGACACACAGCCTGCCTGGAGAGTGAAATTGAATATTCATGGCAAGTATTGACTTTACAATTGACTCATGAGCAGATGTCACAGGCATCTCAGAAGGGACTTACAATTACCCTCAACATCTCCCAGAGCTGAGGTCACCTGACACAGCTGTGACTAGCCCTGGAGGTATCTGAACTGCCTGAGCCAGTTCACCACAGAAACAACTTACTAAGACAAAAGCTTTGCATTCATAGAATCATAGAATATCAGGGTTGGAAGGGACCTCAGGAGGTTCTAGTCCAACCCCCTGCTCAAAGCAGGACCTAATCCCAACTAAATCATCACAGCCAGGGCTTTGTCAAGCCTGACCTTAAAAACCTCTAAGGAAGGAGATTCCACTACCTCCCTAGGTAACCCATTCCAGTGCTTCACCACCCTCCTAGTGAAAAAGTTTTTCCTAATATCCAATCTAAACCTCCCCCACTGCAACTTGAGACCATTACTCCTTGTTCTGTCATCTGGTACCACTGTGAACAGTCTAGATCCATCCTCTTTGGAACCCCCTTTCAGGTAGTTGAAAGCAGCTATCAAATCCCCCCTCATTCTTCTCTTCTGCAGACTAAACAATCCCAGTTCCCTCAGCCTCTCCTCATAACTCATGTGCTCCAGCCCCCTAATCATTTTTGTTGCCCTCCGCTGGACTCTTTCCAATTTTTCCACATCCTTCTTGTAGTGTGGGGCCCAAAACTGGACACAGTACTCCAGGTGAGGCCTCACCAATGTCGAATAGAGGGGAACGATCACGTCCCTCGATCTGCTGGCAATGCCCCTACTTATACAGCCCAAAATGCCGTTAGCCTTCTTGGCAACAAGGGCACACTGTTGACTCATATCCAGCTTCTCGTCCACCATAACCCCTTGGTCCTTTTCTGCAGAACTGCTGCCTAGCCACTCGGTCCCTAGTCTGTAACAGTGCATGGGATTCTTCCGTCCTAAATGCAGGACTCTGCACTTGTCCTTGTTGAACCTCATCAGGTTTCTTTTGGCCCAATCCTCTAATTTGTCTAGGTTCCTCTGTATCCTATCCCTACCCTCCAGCGTATCTACCACTCCTCCCACTTTAGTGTCATCTGCAAATTTGCTGAGAGTGCAGTCCACCCCATCCTCCAGATCATTAATGAAGATATTGAACAAAACCGGCCCCAGGACCGACCCTTGGGGCACTCCACTTGAAACCGAGTGTATGTGATCAAAGAACCACACACCAACAACCTTCTCAGCTGCAGCCTAAGAGCCATGATGGGCCTAGTGAGAAATGTGAAAGAACTGGATGGAACATTTGTTGACACTGGAACTTTGAAAGAAGATCCAATATGAATAACCTTAAGAAAGACAATGATGAACTGTAGAGTGTACATACACCTCACTGGATTCTTATCACATCACTTCATAAAGTGGAAACGGAGTTAAAAAGAATGGATGTTAAATACAAACAAAAGGGTGGTTTAAAAACAAACACAAGCAAGTATTTCTTCACACAACACAAAGTCAAACTGTAGAAGCCAGCACCAGAGGATGTTGTGAAGACCAAAATTATAAGCGGCGGGGGAGGGGGGGTGTTAAAAAAGAATAAAATAAGTTCATAGAGGATAAATCCCTCAATGGCTATTAGCCAAGATGGTCACAGCTGCAACCTCATGCCCTGGGTGTCTGTAAACCTCTGGTTGCCAGAAGCTGGGAGTGGATGACATTGGATGGATCACTTGATGATTACCTGTTCTGTTCATTCCCTCTGAAGTACCTGGCATTGGTCGCTGTTGGAAGACAGGATACTGGGCTAGATGAAACTTTGGTGTGACCCAGTAGGGCCATTCTTATGTTTTTTTATGGAATGGATTGTCATAATCAAGAAAATCTCTGAGTCCACAGTATGGTGTTCCCCAGTTGTACCAGTTACAAAGAAAAATGGGAAAATACAAATCTGTGTGGCTCTCAAAAGAATGAAGCAAATGTGAGTGAAAAATCTATCCTCCTACCACTGGATGACTTCCTCCCCAAAGTGAAAGGAGCTACAGTATCCTCCTGGCTGGATACCTCAAACGGATTCTGGATACCTCAAATGGATTAGCCAAAGAAAGTGCTAAACTGACTACACTTTGGGACATTTTGCTTTAGAAGATTGCCTTTTGGGATTACCAGTGCCACTGAAGTTTTCTAAAAAAAGATGGCAGAACTATTAATGAATAGAAATGGAGTTGTAGTTTTCATAGACAATGCTCTGATATATGGATCTTCCATGGAAGAATACAACAAAACCATCAATAAAGTCCTAAAACTAATCAGTCAGTCTGGATTGAAGCTGAGCAAGGAAAAAATGCATTTTCCACCCACCCCAAATCATGTTTTTGGGACACACAATAAACAAATATGGAATCAATCCTACCTCTGAAAAAGTACAAGCACTTCAAGAACTGAATGCACCAGCTAATGTACCAGAACTGAGATGTGTAGTGGGGATGGTAAATTATCTTGGGTGATACCTACAAACCTTGCCACAGTGACAAAACCACAGAATGAACAATTAAAGTCCAGCACGTCTTTGCTATGGGGACCTAATCAAAAAATTGCCTCCAAAAAGGTAAAAGAAATGACCTCAACAGCTCCAGTTCTCAAGTACTATGATGTAAACAAGCCCACAATCATCAGTGCAGATGCAAGCAGCTCTGGCCTAGGTAGTGTATTGTTGCAAGAAGACGGATCTGAGTGGAAGCCAGTTGCATTTTGCCCTCGCACACTCACAGAAGTAGAAAAACAATATGCACAGTCTGAAAAAGGAGTGCCTGGCAAGTGTATGGGCATGTAAGAAGTTTTAAACAGATATCTGTGTGGATTGGATTCATTTACACTGATAACAGACCATAAAGTGCTTATAAACCCTCATCAACAGAAAAGAGCTGGATCAAACACCGGTGAGATGCCAACGTCTATTGATAAGGTTAATGTGATTTAACCCAAATGCTAAGTATGTTCCTGGGAAAAATCTGGTAGTAGCAGACACGCTGTTAGAAAGCCCAACATTGCACTCCACTACCCGTGAGCTCAAAGAGGACATAAAGGTGTACATGGATGCTGTGGATGCACACAGACCAGTGTCGGAAAAGAGACTACACCAGCTACAAATAGCAATCTCGACAGACATGCAACTTAAGGAAGTTCTAAGTAACATTAGTGCCAGCTGGCCCAAGTATCTAAAGAACACCAAGGAAATGACAAGGGAATATTTTGTGGTGCGCGCACAATTAAGCGAGTCAAAGGGACTCGTGATTGGAATTGCATCTTACTTCCAAACAAAATGAGAGGAGAAATCCTAAACCTCATCTATGAAATCCTAAACCTCATCCAAGAAGCAGATCAAGAGTTAATTAAATGCCAGTCACAGTGGTGGCCAGAGATCAGCAAGGACACATGGACATTGCAGGACATTGTCCAGGTATATAGAAATAATGTACTTGAAAGACATAACTTGTCACAGGGTTATCGAGAAACTGAAGTGTACTTTTGATCACTGCAGTATTCCAGAGCCACTAGTGATGGACAACGGACCACAATTCACTGCAGCAGAATTTAAATCATTCTGAATGAAATATAATTTGGATCATATTCCTAGCAATACACATTATCCACAAGTGAATGGAGAGAACTGTACAGCTAGCCAAGAAAATCCTACAGAAGGAAGAGCCATTCCTTGCTTCTCTCAGTTACAGATCAACACTAGTAGTGGCTATTGGCTGTAGCCTAGCACAACTCCTCATGGAAAGACAACTCAGAACGACTGTTCCAACTTTCAAAAGGAATGTATCTCCAAAGTGGCCAGACACAAAAAGAGTAGCCAAATCAGATAAAAAAGTCAAAACCGCTTATGGACTCTTTTACAACACACGTCACTCTATTAGAGAACTGCCAGATTTAGTACCTAGTGACTGTTTGTGTCAAATTGGATGGAGAAAAAAGAATGGACAGCTGCAGCTGCTATAAAGAAAAAGAATTCGGCACCCAGATCATATGTGATTGAGACCAAAAGTGGCAAATCCAACAGAAACCGTCAACTTCTACAGTTTGTTTCTTAGAAAGAACAATCAATAGAGCAAACTCTACAAATGGCAGATAAAGCACAACAAGAAGAAGACACAATGATTCCAGATGGACCACAGCCAACCTTTGCAACTAAAAGACAGCCAGATGGCTAAGTTGTTAACCAAGGGGGTTGTGTAATTAGAAAAGCAGCATGATTCAGAGAAACTCAACAGAATGATCCATACTGAACTTCTAAAACAGCATGATAATTGTAAATAGTAGGAATGTAGAACTTAAAGGGGGTGACATATAAACAGTATGGTACTGACGGCCACTAGGTGTGCTATGTGTAAAATACCTTATTTAAGCCAGCCTCAGCCACACCAGGCAGAGCATTAAAGGATCTTATGAGGAACATGTCTGGTGCGTACCGCTCTAAGAAGGAAGCTCTGTAGCCAGTCCATCTCTGGTACAGGACCATGACAGATCATGCCCAAATAAATCTGTTAGTCTCTAAGGTGCCACAAGGACTCCTTGTTGTTTATGCCAGCATGGATTCACCAAGGGCAAGTCATGCCTGGCCAACCTGATTGTCTTCTATGATCAGATAACTGGCTCTGTGGATATGGGGAAAGCGGTGGGCGTGATATACCTTGACTTTAGCAAAGCTTTTGATATGATCTCCCACAGTATTCTTGCCAGCAAGTTAAAGTATGGATTGGCTGAATGGACTATAAGGTGGATAGAAAGCTGGCTAGATCATCGGGCTCAATGGGTAGTGATCAACAGCTCGATGTCTAGCTGGCAGCCGGTAGCAAGCAGAGTACCCCAGGCATTGGTCCTGGGGCTGGTTTTGTTCAACGTCTTCATTAGTGTTCTGGCTGACGGGATGGATTGCACCCTCAGCAAGTTCGCAGATGACACTAAGCTGGGGGGAGAGGTAGATATGCTGGAGGGTAGGGATCGGGTCCAGAGTGACCTAGACAAATTGGAGGATTGGGCCAAAAGAAATCTGATGAGTTTCAATAAGGACAAGTGCAGAGTCCTGCACTTAGGATGGAAGAATCCCATGCACCGCTACAGGCTGGGGACCGACTGGCTAAGCAGCAGTTCTGCACAAAAGGACCTGGGGATTACAGTGGATGAGAAACTGGATACAAGTCAACAATGTCCCCTTATTGCCAAGAAGGCTAACGGCATATTGGGCTGCATTTGTAGGAGCACTGCCAGCAGATCGAGGGAAGTGATTATTCCCCTATATTTGGCACTGGTGAGGTCACATCTGGAGTACTGTGTCAATTTTTGGGCCTCCCACTACAGAAAGGATATGTACAAATTGGAGAGAGTCCAGTGGAGGGCAATGAAAATGATTAGGGTGCTGGGGCACATGACTTATGAGGAGAGGCTGAGGGAACTGGGATTATTTAGTCTGCAGAAGAGAAGAGTGAGGAGGGATTTAATAGCAGCCTTCAACTACCTGAAGGTGGGTTCCAAAGAGGATGAGGCTCGGCTGTTCTCGGTGGTGGCAGATGACAGAACAAGGAGCAATGGTCTCAAGTTGCAGTGGGGGAGGTCTAGGTTGGGTAGTAGGAAAAAAAATTTCACTAGGAGGGTGGTGAAGCACTGGAATGGGTTACCTAGGGAGGTCGTGGAATCTCCACCCTTAGAGGTTTTTAAGGCCCGGCTTGACAAAGCCCTGGCTGAGATCATTTAGTTGGGTTTGGTCCTGCTTTGAGCAGGGGGTTAGACTAGATGACCTCCTGAGGTCTCTTTCAACCCTAATCTGCTATGATTCCATGTCTCACACCCCATGAGTCAACAAAGCTACACCAATTTACAGCATCAGAGAATCTGCCCCCAAACATTTATGGTCAGCCACTGCGAGAAGTTCCATTTACTGCTTAATAATGGGGTTTCAGGCAAAGATCACCCAAAAGGATTCTCCCCTCCCATTACAACGGACTGGGAATTTTGTTCCTTTCTCTTCCTCTTTTCCTTCCCATGTCTTGTGCTCACACACTCACCTGGGGAGCTGCAGAACTCCTGGCCTGTGACCCCAGCACCTGCACCAAACAGCAGAGATGGTGAATAGCAATGAATAACAATGAAAAGCCTGTGCTGGGGAAATGCTAACATTGACATTTAAACAAATAACAGTCAGAAAATCCAAACAATCAGAGGCCCCTGCCCTGCCATGAGACCCATGCTGGAGTGGGGTCTTCTCACCCAGATCTGATGGCAGGATCAGGACCCTGACTGTCCCTCCAACACGCTCACCACACCATGGCTTATGGGATCACACAGTAATCACAGCAGTAAGAGATGTGTGGTGTTAAACCTTCCTGTCCGTCCCCTGCCATGGAGAGCAGAATATTCTCTAGGGTTTGGGCCATCTCTGTCTGCCTCATCACCATCACCTGCACCCTGTTGTGGGGCAGGTTGATGAGGGCTGCTCAGGGACAGGCCTAGGACGTAACATCTCTTCTCCCCGAATAACACGGAATAAACCCGGTATTCGGGCCTGATCCACAGCCCACTGGACTTGTGCCAGGGTCCCAGGGATGCCGATGGGCTTGGGTCAGGCAGTCAGGGTGAGATTCTGGAGAGCTCAGAACCTCAGCAGCATTCTGAGCGCCGTGGGAATCAGGCCTGAATGCAGTCACTCACCTGCCTGAGATGGTGGATCCTCAGGGCTGGGGCTGGTGCTTGGGATCAGCTTCCATCCTGGGCAATAAACACAGACAATATCAGGGGCATTTAATGACTCAGTGGCCGACCAAGCAGAGATCATCCCAGAGACAGAGCTGCTACGAATCCCTAGATCATGTCTCTCCAAAGGAGCCTCAGACACACTGGGCCATATCCCCAGCTGCTGTAATAATAATAATTAACAGTAACACACTAGCACCTAAAGGCCAAATACAGGTCAGGTCTCATTGTGCTGGAAGCTTTACTGTCATAATAAATGTCAGTCTGTGACCCAAAATATGGGGTTGCGTCCCTGACCATCTTGTGCAATAGCCATTGATGGACCTATCCTCCATGAACCTATCTAATTCTTTTTTGAACCCAGTTATACTTTTGGCTTTCACAACATCTCCTGCCAATGAGATTCACAGGTTGACTTTGTGTTGGGTGAACAAGTACTTCTGGACTAACACGGCTACCCCTCTCTAGACTTTTCCCAATTCTAATATATCTTTTCTGAGATGTGTTGACCAGAACTGCACGCAGTATTCAAGGTGTGGTTGCATCATGGATTTATATACTGGCATTATGGTATTGTCTGTCTTATTTTCTATCCCTTTCCTAATGGTTCCTAACATTCTGTTTACTTTTCTGATTTCTGCTGCGCATTGAGGAGATATTTTCAGGAAACTATCCATGAGGTCTCCAAGATCTCTTTCTTGAGTGGTAACAGCTAATTTAGACCCCTTCATTCTCTATTTATAATTGGGATTGTTTTCCAATGCACATTTCTTTGCATTTGCCATCATTAAATTTCTTCTGTCATTTTGTTGACCAGTTACTGTGATGGGCTGTGGATCGGGCACTGAAGATTTTCAAGAGCTCTGAACCCAATGTGCTCTGTGCAATCAGGCCCGTAGTAAATACAGTCACTCACCTTTGTGAGGTGGAGTATTCTCAGGCCGGTCAGTGACACTGCTGCCATCGGGGGGAGCCTTTCTGTCTGGTCAATAAACACAGGAAACATCACAGTGTTTTAGCTGGGAATGAGTTAAAGTGGGGTCTGCATCTACCACGAATACCTTTACACATCTGGCTCCTGGCTCTCCTGTAGCCATAACTCGGCCTGCTAACACATGTGACATCTCCAGACTGCCCTGTCTTCACTGCAGTTTTACCTCGAGTTAGTTGATTCTAGTGCAGAACACGAATGTTTTCCTACTGAAGGCACAGCTTTGGGGGCAGAAAATGTTACAAACAAGCCTGATATGGCTGGTTGGGGGAGGGGTAGCACTGAGTAATCTACTAAATGCCGGATACCCTCCATTTGAGCCCTTTCCCCTGCCCACACTGTGAAGCTTACAGATGCTCACCTGTGACCGTCAGTTGCAAGGGGGCACTGTGGTTGGAACTGGTCACCTGGTTTTTCTCATCCTTGTGCTGATACCCACAGGAATAGTGCCCTGCACTCTTCATGGAGGTCTTAAGGAGCAATGTAGAACTAATTTGTTCTGGTTTGAATTTTTGGCTTGAAAACTCCACACGGTCCTTACAGAAAATAACTTTGGTAACATTATACTTCGGAAGATATGCACATCTTAGGCTAAAACTGGGTCCCCCTCCTGAGCTGACGTCGTATTCAGGAACAACGTAGGTGCAGGGAGATCGCCTGGAACAACAAAGAGACGTGGACACATGTGCCTGAGAGGGGAATGACAGGGAGCTGAGCGTTAGCAATCACTGAGATGAGAAATGTATTGACCGGTGAAAGGAGAAGAGTCTATTCACTTGGGAATTCACATAAATATGGAATTTAAAACAGCAAATTTGAGGCAACGCGCTGCTTTAATTCATACACCCAGACACATGTCAGACTTGTCTGTTTTAGCTGGGGGTCTGAATCCCTGCTATATTGGGCCAGACAATGCTATACATTGGTGTTGCTCCACTGGAGACAGTAGGACAGATCCCCCAGCGGTTGTAAAGTGGCCCCGCTCCATTGGAGTCAATAAAGTTACATACGCTTACACCATCTGAGAATCTGTCCCAAACACGTTTCCTTTTCACTAATATTTATGTTCGACCACTGCAAGAAGTTCCATGTACTGCTTAATTAACAGGGTTTCAGGACGGGATTGTACAGAAGGTTTCTGCCCTCCCATCTCCTCCCATTGCAAGGGCCTGGGAAATTTGTTCCTTGCTCTGCCGTTCTTTTCCTTCCCATATCAATTGTGCTCGCACACTCACCTGGGGAGCTGCAGAACTCCTGGACTGTGACCCCAGCACCTGCACCAAACAGCAGATATGGTGAGTAGCAGACAGGGCATCTCTAACAATAACTAGCCTGCGCTGGGGAAATGCTAACATTGACATTTAAATAAATAATAGTCAGAAAATCCAAGGACTCTGAAGCCCCTGCCCTGCAGGGAGAACCATGCTGGCGTGGCGTCTTCACACCCAGATCTGTCTGCAAGATTGGGGCCTTAACTGCCCCTCCCATACACTCAGCACACCATGGCTTACGGGATCACACAGTGTTCACAGCAGTGGGAGACGTAGTATTAGACCATTTTGTCCATCCCCTGCCATGGGCAGAGCAGAATATTCTCTAGGGTTTGGGCATCTCTGTCTGTGCTCCACCACCATGGTGTCTAAGCACCAAATGTTAATGAATTGAGTTTGGTGAGATGGGGGAGGATAATTATCCCTTTGTAACAGGTGGGGACTGAGGCACAGAGCGATCCAGGGGTCACACAGAGACTCCGTGGCAGAGTCCAAAATTCACCCCAGATCTCTTGGAATCCCAGGCTGAGCATTAACAACAACAATCCCAGGCTGGGCCTCCCCTTTCTCCGAACAATTTCTAAAAGTCCCAAGCGATGGGGTCACAGCCATGTGCAGCTACAGACCTAAAGGCTGAATGTTGAAAACCTCAACTCCCTGAACGAGACCAATGAGCACTCACTACTTAGAGTTTGAAGGATTTGGCCCTTAGTCAATATTTCATATTCTGCTTGCACAACATACCAATTTCAACAATTATTATTATTAATAATAATAATTGTGTTGCATTATCACCTAGAAACTCCAACTCCATGTGCCAGATGCTGAATACAGTCATAATTAGTTTAAGCAGAATTTAATGTTTATTTTTTTGTAATTTCAGAATATAATAATGCTTAATAATTTTAAGCTTTTTTTTTTTTGCAATTTTTATCAAGTTTTTTTTTATCAAGTTACATTTTTACAGTTTTACAAAATTAGGAGTTTTAAGCGTGTTTTTTTTCTTTCAAATGTTACTATTTCAATTGTCACAAATGCAGGAAATAATGGGTGTGTGTCAAACAATAGGGGGTTCAGACAATTATTATTTAATGGCAGTAGATGCTGAGATTCCAAAAGTGAAAGCATTCAAACTGTCAAAACACAAATTGTCAATATCCCATGTCAAAATATACAGAGTAAACATCCTGAAATCAAGTTCTAATAAATTCTCAAGATGCACTTTTCTTACTTTGCCAGCTATACATTTCTGTTATTACTGATGGAAATATTTATTTATCGGTTTCTGTGAGTGTACAGTGAAATCGACATTTATTGACTTTTTCTGATAAAATCAAATCCTTCCAAACCTAGTCCGAATAAAAAGACAGTCACTGCCCTGGAGAGCTCACAGTTTAAGTAAACGACGCAGAACTCTAGCCCCTGGTCCTGCAGACATTTAAGCACATGCATAACTGTACTCTTGGGAGTAGCCCTATTATCTTCAATGGGATTACTCACAAGAGTAAAGTGACGTAATTGCACAAGCGATAGCAGGTGCAGGGTCTCAGTATTTAAGGGGTGTTTTCCCACCAAACTAGCAAAGCTGGGATTCCCCACTGGGGTGTGGCCATGTGGAAAAGGTGACATTTTAAAAGTCATCAATTGAAGCACAAACTTCTTTGTAACAATGTTTTTTGAAGTGAGAAATGTCACTTTTTCCTTCTTGTCTGTCTCTAAAACAATTGAACAGCCTTGTAATATTAACTAGGGGGGCTCTTTGCAAAGTCTGCCAGTTGATGTAGAATATTCTCAGATTTCTTTTCAATATCATAGCCTTTCTGCTGGAGGTCAGTCAGGGATGGCTCCAGGCACCAGCCCAGCAAGCAGGTGCTTGGGGCAGTCCCTGGAAGGGGGCGGCACGTCCAGCTCTTCGGTGGCAATTCGGCGGCGGGTCCTTCAGTCCGTGTCGGAGGGAAGGACCTACCACCGAATTGCCGCCGAAGAATGAAGCGGCAGCGGTAGAGTTCCCGATTGCTGCTTTTTTTTTTTTTTTGCTTGGGGCAGCAAAAACTATGGAGCCGGCCCTGAGGTCAGTGTCAGTACCCCCATTGTACAGATGGAAAAACAAAGAGTGGATGAAAAATGGGGGGGAGGGGGAATTAGCAAATATTTAGCTAAAATTTTCCCATTTATTTGCAAATTTGAAAACATTTGATCATACATGTGATCCTCTCTAATGACCTTGTTTTCTGCAGACTTGATTAATTAAACTTCCCAGAATGTTTGATAATCAAGAAACAATCAATGCACATTTAATAGGTCTCAACACGGATATCAGTGAAAAAATCCGGTTAGGAATATGACAAAGTCTGAATAGTTGCAGGGGAGCATTATAAAGTCTTCAGTACAGTTTGAGGGTTTGACCAGAAGTCGGTTGAAGTCAATGGAAAAAACTCTCCTTGACTTTAATAATCTGAGTATAAAAAAATTACCATTAATTTTAAAGAACCCCTCTCCCCCATAATTCCCTTGGAAACTCAGAACATAGGGCATGGTAAAAAAAATTCAATATTTCTACTTTCTCACAAAGTCCCAAATTATCATGAATATGCTCCCCAAGAAGAATGTTAGACTTTCTGGCCCCACAATCATAATGAGCTCTCAGTGGCCAAACCTTAATATGGGCATTTCCTAACATCAGACTTCTTGAATTTGAAACCTCAGTAACATCCTTTTAATATAATTTCTTTACATGTAATATTAGTATTCTCTACTGCAGTAGCACCTAGCAATGCCTATTATAGCCCAGAATCCAATTGTGCTAGGGGCCATACGAACACAGAACAAAAAGATGGTCCCTACCCCAAAGGGTTTACAATCTAAGTAAATTTACAGACTCTAATTTTCAAAGCTGTCTAGGGGATTTAGATCCAAATTCTATAATTTTTAATGGGAAATGGGTGTCTGAACTACTAGGCCGCTCTGAGCGTACATTACATATATATGAGCTTGTGATGCCTTCACCAGGGCATTATATTATATGGCATGTAGAGCAGGAGGCTATATCAAGCATTGGAAGAGCATTGAAAATCATGTCAGACATCTTTAGGAAACACACACCATGAATGTACAACCAGCTTTTCACTCTGACATGAATTAATTGTCTGGATCTCAGTGAAATAGCCATGTGTAGTCACCATTTCAACTACTCAATATTTCTAATGGAATTCTGACCCCAGGCTGGTCCCCACATCCCCCCAGCCCAGGCAGCGCCATTAGCCTGCGTCTCCCTCTGCTCCCAACAACCTGGAGACAACCTCCCCCAGGCCATGGGCAGAGAGCTCTCCCCAAACTTACAGAGCAGCCACAGCAGGATCATGGGGAGCGAGAGCTGGTGACCGAGACAGGGAACTCTGCAGCAGCATCTGGGCCTCCGAGGAGAACCCCCGAGACTCTGTGCCTCCAGTCCCCTCCTCCCCAGGGGGAGCAGCAGAGGAACCGGATGGGCTGTGGTCACTTGTAGCATGTCTGGGAGCAGCCCTGATGTGTGTGTGGCCAGAAATGTGAGTGGAAACATTATCCACCATCCCCCCCAACCCCAGGTTGGTGTGTTTGAGGACTGAATGCCCAGGTTTCCCATTTACATTTCCCAGCACCCAGACTACTAGCCACAGGCCAAGGCTGGTCTCACTCACAGGGAGCAGTCACACCCTCCACCCTCCCCCAGGCCAGTGCTCCCCATGTCTCCAAGGGGGACCCCCTGGCTCACACCAGAGGCAGTGACCTACACCAGTAGTGTGAAATCCATGGAGGTTCAGCATCACAAACTGGGGAACTTTCCCAGGGGGAATTTTTAGGATTGTGAAATACTCAGACAGGACACACAGGGGCATGTGGTTGGCATGAGTTGGTGTCTGTCCACACAGCTCTGGTCTCCACAGCCTCCCAGGCACATTGTGCCCAGAACAGGAGCTTAGCATGTGAGTGAGTTATCAGCAGCCACTGAGCAAATGACATTAACCTGGGCTCTGACCTTCAGCCCTGCTCTGGTAGCATCAGCCTTCATCCACTGCTCTTCACTTCCCACACTCAGCCCCAGCCCCAAGCGCTCCTCCAGGGGTCATGTGTCCCTGTCACACAGAGCCAGTCCCGCTCATCCCTGTCATAAGGCTCGGACAGACACCGTGCGGCTGTAAAACAACCAGATATGTTGGGAGGGAATGAAAACCTGGCAAATCCCAGGTGTTTGGACTTCTCCTGGAAAACGGGAACTGTGCTGCTAATATGGGACATGTGGCCTCTGTACAGTACTCTCATTGCCTGGGGATGACACAGCAGCTGGGGATTGGATGGCTTCAGGAAATTCCTGACCACGCCCCCATTCCCAAGCCACGCCTCCTATCCAAGTTCAGGGTGATACAGCAGCCAGGGATTAGCTGGGCAGAGGAATGTCCTGGCTCTGCCCCCTTTCCCAGACCACTCCCCTATGCCAGGACCCACTTAAGGTCACTTTGGGGCCAGCGGGTGCAGTTTAAAATGCCCCCCCTCCCCCATGAGGAGACAGTCTGGCTCAGTGATTCTGTACCAGGGTCCCATGGCATCAGCGCTGGCTGGGACAAGGTGCAGGGGATGGAGGTGCCGTTCTCCCAGCCGCCCGGCCCTGCTGAGAATGCAGCACAGGGACTGTCCCCAACATAAAAGCGAGCACAGCAGATGGCCAATGGGGAGGTCTCTGTCTTAGGGGAGCAGCATCGCTCTGGGTCTGCACTGCTATACACAAGGCACTAAGCCGCATGGCACATGCTGCTCTGAGCTGCTAGCACAGCCGGGGCCATGGGGACAGGGTCAGTGAGGGGAGAGGATCCTGCACTGCAAACACTTCTGATAATGCAATGAGCACATGCGGGGAGGGGCCTGTGGCTGGGTTTCTGGGTCTGTATATAGCACAGGCAGAGCGAGTCCCTAGACAGGTCAATAACCACAGCTCTGTCTACAGGCAGCTCCTATTTGGCTCTCTTCTCCATCTACTCTTGCTCTTGTTTTATTTATGACACGTCTTTAAAATGTGCCTTGGAGTTTGGTCTCCATAGCTTAGGGTCGAGTTAGAGCGTGTCTTTTACACACACCCATTTTGACTTACATGCTTCAAGTGTTAGAGAATCCCCCATGTCCTAAAATCATAAACACATAAAATCATCACTGATAAAGTTTGCAGAGGACACAAAATTTGGGGGTGTTATACAGGTCACTGATTCAGAGCGACCTAGATCATTTGGTAAACTGGGAGTAAGCAAACAATAGGTGTTTTAATATGGCTAAGTGTAACACATACCACTAGGAACAGAATTCAGGCCTTACTTACAGGGTGGGGGACTCTCTCCTGGGAAGCAGTGACTCTGAAAAGATTTGGGGATTGTGAAGGAGAATCAGCTGAACCTGAGCTCCCAGTGCAATGCTATGGCCAAAAGGGATAATGCAGTCCTGGGATGCATAAACAGGGGAATCCTGAGTAAGAGTAGAGTGGTCATTTTAGCTCTATATTTGGTAATGGTGAGACCACTGCTGGAATACAGTGTCCATTTCTGATGCCCACAATTCAAGAAAGATGTAGATAAATTGGAGAGGGATCAGAGAAGAGCCATGAGACTGATTAAAGGATCAGAAAACCTGCCTTA
>QXTE01000312.1:333900-475566 GCA_003942145.1 Platysternon megacephalum
GGGCATGGTAAAAAAAATTCAATATTTCTACTTTCTCACAAAGTCCCAAATTATCATGAATATGCTCCCCAAGAAGAATGTTAGACTTTCTGGCCCCACAATCATAATGAGCTCTCAGTGGCCAAACCTTAATATGGGCATTTCCTAACATCAGACTTCTTGAATTTGAAACCTCAGTAACATCCTTTTAATATAATTTCTTTACATGTAATATTAGTATTCTCTACTGCAGTAGCACCTAGCAATGCCTATTATAGCCCAGAATCCAATTGTGCTAGGGGCCATACGAACACAGAACAAAAAGATGGTCCCTACCCCAAAGGGTTTACAATCTAAGTAAATTTACAGACTCTAATTTTCAAAGCTGTCTAGGGGATTTAGATCCAAATTCTATAATTTTTAATGGGAAATGGGTGTCTGAACTACTAGGCCGCTCTGAGCGTACATTACATATATATGAGCTTGTGATGCCTTCACCAGGGCATTATATTATATGGCATGTAGAGCAGGAGGCTATATCAAGCATTGGAAGAGCATTGAAAATCATGTCAGACATCTTTAGGAAACACACACCATGAATGTACAACCAGCTTTTCACTCTGACATGAATTAATTGTCTGGATCTCAGTGAAATAGCCATGTGTAGTCACCATTTCAACTACTCAATATTTCTAATGGAATTCTGACCCCAGGCTGGTCCCCACATCCCCCCAGCCCAGGCAGCGCCATTAGCCTGCGTCTCCCTCTGCTCCCAACAACCTGGAGACAACCTCCCCCAGGCCATGGGCAGAGAGCTCTCCCCAAACTTACAGAGCAGCCACAGCAGGATCATGGGGAGCGAGAGCTGGTGACCGAGACAGGGAACTCTGCAGCAGCATCTGGGCCTCCAAGGAGAACCCCCGAGACTCTGTGCCTCCAGTCCCCTCCTTCCCAGGGGGAGCAGCAGAGGAACCGGATGGGCTGTGGTCACTTGTAGCATGTCTGGGAGCAGCCCTGATGTGTGTGTGGCCAGAAATGTGAGTGGAAACATTATCCACCATCCCCCCCAACCCCCGGCTGGTGTCTTTGAGGACTGAATGCCCAGGTTTCCCATTTACATTTCCCAGCACCCAGACTACTAACCACAGGCCAAGGCTGGTCTCACTCACAGGGAGCAGTCACACCCTCCACCCTCCCCCAGGCCAGTGCTCCCCATGTCTCCAAGGGGGACCCCCTGGCTCACACCAGAGGCAGTGACCTACACCAGTAGTGTGAAATCCATGGAGGTTCAGCATCACAAACTGGGGAACTTTCCCAGGGGGAATTTTTAGGATTGTGAAATACTCAGACAGGACACACAGGGGCATGTGGTTGGCATGAGCTGGTGTCTGTCCACACAGCTCTGGTCTCCACAGCCTCCCAGGCACATTGTGCCCAGAACAGGAGCTTAGCATGTGAGTGAGTTATCAGCAGCCACTGAGCAAATGACATTAACCTGGGCTCTGACCTTCAGCCCTGCTCTGGTAGCATCAGCCTTCATCCACTGCTCTTCACTTCCCACACTCAGCCCCAGCCCCAAGCGCTCCTCCAGGGGTCATGTGTCCCTGTCACACAGAGCCAGTCCCGCTCATCCCTCTCATAAGGCTCGGACAGACACCGTGTGGCTGTAAAACAACCAGATATGTTGGGAGGGAATGAAAACCTGGCAAATCCCAGGTGTTCGGACATCTCCTGGAAAACGGGAACTGTGCTGCTAATATGGGACATGTGGCCTCTGTACAGTACTCTCATTGCCTGGGGATGACACAGCAGCTGGGGATTGGATGGCTTCAGGAAATTCCTGACCACGCCCCCATTCCCAAGCCACGCCTCCTATCCAAGTTCAGGGTGATACAGCAGCCAGGGATTAGCTGGGCAGAGGAATGTCCTGGCTCTGCCCCCTTTCCCAGACCACTCCCCTATGCCAGGACCCACTTAAGGTCACTTTGGGGCCAGCGGGTGCAGTTTAAAATGCCCCCCCTCCCCCATGAGGAGACAGTCTGGCTCAGTGATTCTGTACCAGGGTCCCATGGCATCAGCGCTGGCTGGGACAAGGTGCAGGGGATGGAGGTGCCGTTCTCCCAGCCGCCCGGCCCTGCTGAGAATGCAGCACAGGGACTGTCCCCAACATAAAAGCGAGCACAGCAGATGGCCAATGGGGAGGTCTCTGTCTTAGGGGAGCAGCATCGCTCTGGGTCTGCACTGCTATACACAAGGCACTAAGCCGCATGGCACATGCTGCTCTGAGCTGCTAGCACAGCCGGGGCCATGGGGACGGGGTCAGTGAGGGGAGAGGATCCTGCACTGCAAACACTTCTGATAATGCAATGAGCACATGCGGGGAGGGGCCTGTGGCTGGGTTTCTGGGTCTGTATATAGCACAGGCAGAGCGAGTCCCTAGACAGGTCAATAACCACAGCTCTGTCTACAGGCAGCTCCTATTTGGCTCTCTTCTCCATCTACTCTTGCTCTTGTTTTATTTATGACACGTCTTTAAAATGTGCCTTGGAGTTTGGTCTCCATAGCTTAGGGTCGAGTTAGAGCGTGTCTTTTACACACACCCATTTTGACTTACATGCTCCAAGTGTTAGAGAATCCCCCATGTCCTAAAATCATAAACACATAAAATCATCACTGATAAAGTTTGCAGAGGACACAAAATTTGGGGGTGTTATACAGGTCACTGATTCAGAGCGACCTAGATCATTTGGTAAACTGGGAGTAAGCAAACAATAGGTGTTTTAATATGGCTAAGTGTAACACATACCACTAGGAACAGAATTCAGGCCTTACTTACAGAGTGGGGGACTCTCTCCTGGGAAGCAGTGACTCTGAAAAGATTTGGGGATTGTGAAGGAGAATCAGCTGAACCTGAGCTCCCAGTGCAATGCTATGGCCAAAAGGGATAATGCAGTCCTGGGATGCATAAACAGGGGAATCCTGAGTAAGAGTAGAGTGGTCATTTTAGCTCTATATTTGGTAATGGTGAGACCACTGCTGGAATACAGTGTCCATTTCTGATGCCCACAATTCAAGAAAGATGTAGATAAATTGGAGAGGGATCAGAGAAGAGCCATGAGACTGATTAAAGGATCAGAAAACCTGCCTTATAGGGATAGACTCAAGAAGCTCAATTTATGTAGCTTAAAAAAGAGAAGGTTAAGGGGTGACTTGTTTACAGTCTGTAGGTATCTACAATGGGGAAAATGTTTAATAAAGGGCTCTTCAATCAAGCAGAGAAGATATAACAGGATCCAATGGCTAGAAGTGGAAGCTACACAAATTCAGACTGGTAATTAGGTGTAAATATTACACTACATGGAGTGGCTCGCAAGCCAGATACCAATCTCAGAGCAGACTGTTAAGAAGCAGAGCACAAATCCCAAATTGATTGTGAGTTCTATACTTACATTTCACCAGCAGTAACAAGTGTAAACTCCTCAGGCACTATACAGCCTTATCATGGAGTCACAGACAGTCCCCTTGGGCACTCCAATTTATCTTGCCACCCAGGCAAGCTTGCCCTTGTGATAGATGGCCACTTTACACCAAAGATCACAAAATATTCAGGTTACTCCCAGTCCCAAAAGACCCATCACTTACCCCAGGTCAATTTGTACCTTTGATCTCACATCAAAGACAACACTTGTAGCCAAACCTATAGTGAACTAAGTTAAGGATTTATTAACTATGAAAAATAAATGAGAGTTATTTCCAAAGGTAAAACAGGTAAACATACACACACAAATGAGTTGCCGTCTTAGGGTCCAGATGGTGATAGAGAGGCTGAAATTTGCCAGCTCTATATATCCTTAGGGCTAACCCAGGTTCATCCTGGGGATCTCCTGCTTATGTTTAGGAATCTTAACCCCTAAGGGTCCAAGCAGCATGAAAAGACCCAGTTCCTTCTGGTCAGGGATTTTTATCCCCACCTCCCTAGAGTACAAACTGATGGGATGGGTGCTTCTGCACATCCCCCTGTTCATGGGTGTGCCAGGAGAAATCAACAAAGTCCTTCCACTTTGATGTTTTAAAATGGCCCATTTGAATTCAATAGGCCTTCCTGATGAGGGTGATGCTTCTTTCTTGACTGGATTTTCAGTTTCAGAGGAAACATTTTTTCAGTTGCTGAACAAACACTGAAGGATTACCATATAGAATGGCAGCAAAGAATCCTGTGGCACCTTATAGACTAACAGACGTTTTGCAGCATGAGCTTTCGTGGGTGAAAGTAGTGGAAATTTCCAGGGGCAGGTATATATATGCAAGCAAGAAGCAAGCTAGAGATAACGAGGTTAGTTCAATCAGGGAGGATGAGGCCCTGTTCTAGCAGTAGAGGTGTGAAAACCAAGGGAGGAGAAACTGGTTCTGTAGTTGGCAAGCCATTCACAGTCTTTGTTTAATCCTGAGCTGATGGTGTCAAATTTGCAGATGAACTGAAGCTCAGCAGTTTCTCTTTGAAGTCTGGTCCTGAAGTTTTTTTGCTGTAGGATGGCCACCTTAAGATCTGCTATTGTGTGGCCAGGGAGGTTGAAGTGTTCTCCTACAGGTTTTTGTATATTGCCATTCCTAATATCTGATTTGTGTCCATTTATCCTTTTCCTTAGAGACTGTCCAGTTTGGCCGATGTACATAGCAGAGGGGCATTGCTGGCATATGATGGCGTATATTACATTGGTGGATGTGCAGGTGAATGAACCAGTGATGGTGTGGCTGATCTGGTTAGGTCCTGTGATGGTGTCGCTGGTGTAGATATGTGGGCAGAGTTGGCATCGAGGTTTGTTGCATGGATTGGTTCCTGAGCTAGAGTTACTATGGTGCGGTGTGCAGTTACTGGTGAGAATGTGCTTCAGGTTGGCAGGTTGTCTGTGGGCGAGGACTGGCCTGCCACCCAAGGTTTGTGAAAGTGTGGGATCATTGTCCAGGATGGGTTGTAGATCCCTGATGATGCGTTGGAGGGGTTTTAGCTGGGGACTGTATGTGATGGCCAGTGGAGTCCTGTTGGTTTCTTTCTTGGGTTTGTCTTGCAGTAGGAGGCTTCTGGGTACACGTCTGGCTCTGTTGATCTGTTTCCTTATTTCCTCGTGCGGGTACTGTAGTTTTGAGAATGCTTGGTGGAGATTTTGTAGGTGTTGGTCTCTGTCTGAGGGGTTAGAGCAGATGCGGTTGTACCTCAGTGCTTGGCTGTAGACAATGGATCTTGTGGTGTGCCCGGGATGGAAGCTGGAGGCATGAAGGTAGGCATAGCGGTCGGTAGGTTTTCGGTATAGGGTGGTGTTAATGTGACCATCACTTATTTGCACTGTGGTGTCTAGAAAGTGGACCTCCCGTGTAGATTGGTCCAGGCTGAGGTTAATGGTGGGGTGGAAGCTGTTGAAATATTGGTGGAATTTTTCCAGAATCTCCTTCCCATGGGTCCAGATGATGAAGATGTCATCAATGTAGCATAGGTAGAGAAGGGGCGTGAGTGGACGGGATCTGAGGAAGCGTTGTTCCAGGTCGGCCATAAAAATGTTGGCATATTGTGGGGCAATGCGGGTTCCCATAGCGGTGCCGCTGATCTGGAGATACATATTGTCATCAAATTTGAAATAGTTGTGTGTGAGGATAAAGGCACAGAGCTCAGCAACCAGTTGTGCTGTGGCATCATCAGGGATACTGTTCCTGACAGCTTGTATTCCATGGCTTACAGATATTATAAGTGAGAATAACGCAGGTAGCAACTTACAAGCATTTCATAAAGTCTACACGCTAAACACGTTGTTACAAGTCTAATACCCATTTTAACACTACTAACACACTGGTGAGTCAGACTGGTTTCCAGCTCTGCATTTGACAGTGTTCACTGGAGGCCTCGGGACCATGGCATGAGCTGGCACCTGGTCTTCCAGCTTCACAGTACATTTTTAGCAGTGGGGGTAATTACCTACTGGAATAAGTTACCAAGGAGTGTGGTGGATTCTCCATCACTGACAATTTTTAACTCGGGATAGGATGTTTTCCTAAGAGATCTGCTCTGATAAATATTTTAGGGAAACTCTGAGTCCTGTGCTACACAGGAGGTCAGACTAGATGATCACAGCCTGGCTGTGATGTGTGACCTGCTCAGAGCCACTCCTACTACATGGGAGCACATGTCTAATCAGCTATGCAAGAGAGTTCTGGCTCCTTCTCCCGAGGACTCAGACACGTGCTCTAGGATGGCCCACGGGCCGGGCAATGTGGCAGGGAGCTATTAGAANTATCAGAGGGATCAATATCGGGGAGGGAGAGGAATTATTTCCTCAGTGCTAATGTGGATACGAGAACAAATGGATATAAATTGGCAGTTGGGAAGTTTAGGCTTGAAATTAGGCGAAGGTTTCTGACCGTCAGAGGAGTGAAATACTGGAATGGCCTGCCGAGGGACATAGTGGGGGCGAAAGACCTCTCCGGCTTTAAGACTAAGCTTGATAAGTTTATGGATGGGATGATCTGATAGGATAACTTGATTTCCTCAATAGGTCAATAATGTGACACCTGGGAGTTAGTACCGATTTTAAATGTTGGGATATTGGGAGTCTTTTCCTAAGTGTCAGGATAGAGAATATTGGCCACATGCTCGGGGTTCAGCTGATCGCCATATTTGGGGTCGGGAAGGAATTTTCCTCCGGGGTAGATTGGCAGAGGCCCTGGAGGTTTTTCGCCTTCCTCCGAGCATGGGGCAGGGGTCGTTTGCTAGAGGATTATCTGCTGCTTGAAGTCGCCAAATCAGGATTTGGGGACTTCAACAGCTGAGTCAAGGGTGAGAGTTATTTCAGGGGTGGGTGGGTCAACTTTTGTGGCCTGCATCATGCAGGAGGTCAGACTAGATGATCATAATGGTCCCTTCTGATCTCAAGTTCTATGATTCTATGNCGAACTTGTGTTTTGGCGCCCCCCCATCTCCTCAGCCCCCATGGGAACCCTGTGCTACCCCCCATCACCTCTGGTCTCTGCTGCCTCCTCCAGTGTTTACTTTGTATTGAAAGAGGTGCCAGAACTCAGCCCTGGCACAAATTAAGCACTGGCAGGGTTGCCTGATACTGGTGGGTGCTGGCTGGGCACCCAGCTCTGAAGGCAACACCACCGCCAGCAGGAGTGAAGAAGTAAGGGTGGCCTGGTGTATGGTGTATTGCCACCCTTACTTCTGCGTTGCTGCTGTGGCTTGTGGTGCCTGACGCTTGGCATGTGGCTCAAGACAGGCTTTGCGCTGTCACACAGGGGCTGCATCTTGCCATAGCCCACAGCCCTCCTGCAGCCCTCTGGCCACTCCTGGCTCACCAGGGCGCCATTTCGGGGAGAGTGAGGAAACTTTAATCATGATTCTAGGGACTACTTAGGCACCTGGAAACTCTAGGGTTTTTGCAGATAATAACTTAGGAATTAGCTGTCAGGAGCACTGTATCTAATTGTTAAAGCCACATTTAAAGTTTATATGTAAATTTTGAACAATCAGGAAAATAATACAGCAGATATTTCCAGTCCCAAACCTTGAGATATCAGTTCTGGAACAGATATCAGAAACACACGTTTGATACTTTTTACACTATTTTTAGTAGAGATAAATAAAAATAAATAAAATCTGCTTACTTTCTCTACCATACATACTGTGTGTTACTGCCATTATCTGCTCTATTTTAGTCAATTGTTTTTAATTCCACTAAAAATATACTTAATTTTAACATATGTGATTAAGGTTTTTTTCTCTTTTATTAAGAAATGAAATTTATTTTTATAATTATTTTTGTATTTATGTTTACCAATCACAATTACGTACATGACTCACTAACATTTGACTCCATCAGTGCTATTGGTATCATAGCTGGAACTGCATCTATTTTCATGCAAATTTTAAGTTATTTTACAGATATAACTAAAAATACAATTTGAAAATAAGCAGCCTTCATCTCCCCAGGGTCTAAAGTTATGTTTTTAGCTACTGTTTTTTAACTTGGCACTGCTAAGGTTAGTACAAGCTAAAGTTACATTCTAGAAGGATAGTTTTATTTGATTGTACCACTTTAAATAATAAATGACAAAGCACAATATGATAATAAAAGTAATAATGATTATTACTCCAGGCAGGACAGGTTAGGCATTTTAGAACTCACTACAAAGAATTAAATGTAAGCATAAGAGAGAAATAAAATTATGAAATGCACAGACCGGTCAAAAAACTAAAACAACAGCACTTTGAAAGATTAAAATTACAGAGAATATATGTGCATTGCAGGAAATACCAAGAAGTAATAACAACAACATAATACAAGTATGTGTTGGGGGGTGAGTGTGTGTGTTGGGGGAGTGAAATGCAGAGTGTATGTGTGTGTGTGTAGAGACAGTTTGTGTTGAAGAAGTGTGTGAGAGTGTGTGTGTGTGAGAGAGAGCCAGTGTGTGTTGGGGGAGTGTGAAAGAGACAGTGTGTGTGTGTGTGTGTGTGTGTGTGTGTGTGAGAGAGAGAGAGAGAGAGAGAGAGAGAGAGAGTGCTTGGGGAAGTGTGAGAGAGATAGTTGTGTGTGTGTGTGTGTGAGAGAGAGAGAGAGAGAGAGAGAGAGAGGGAGAGAGTGCTGGGGGAGTGTATGAGAGACAGCGTGCCGCCCCTTTAAGCAGAGCAGCATTCACCAGTCTAAAGGCTTCTTCAGACAGCAGCAGCTGCCAGCATCTCTGTCCCACTCCCGACCCCTGTCCCCTGACCCCAGCTCAGCAGAGATGGGGTGCATGGATGGGGGGACTCCCAGACATCAGTGCCTCCTCCCACCCCTACCCCCAGCTCTGCACAGCAAACAGGAGGCTCCTGGGAGAAGCTGGCCAGAGGCTGCTCCAAAGCAGGAGGCAGGAGCAGCTGCGGATGCAAACAGCTGCAGAGCAGTGGGGCGGGGGCACTCCTGAGTTGGAGGCACCCTGCTTAGAATGTCCCGTTCGCCCGTACCAAAGGCCGGCCCTGGTTATAGCCTGAGCCTGGGGCCCCGTATGTGTGAGGTGCTCCAGCTCTGGATGTGGTGGGATCCAGTGCTGAGGTGGGCCTGGGCTGGGACATTCTGCTCTGGATTCAGGGCTGGAGTTTGACTCCCTGCATCGTGTTTAATTTGGGGAGCAGTGGGCAGTGTGGGGTACAGTGCCCTGGATGCATGGCTGACACTCAGCTCCCAGGTGGGGGGTTTCACAAATGCCGGCCTGATGTTGTCCCCATGAGGCAAGAGGGGTTCTCCCATTGGCGTCACTGAGTGCGGCCTGCACTGAGCACTTCTGAATATCCCAGCAAGAGTTTTCTATCCACCAGCCCTAGCCATCACCAGCCCTGCATGGGAGCCACTCAGCCCAAGCTCTGCCCAGAGCTGATGGAGAAAACGCTGATCAGCAGGACAAGAGACTGGAGGATTTAGCAAAGTCTAAACCAGGCCCCTTCCCAGGGACTGTCCGTGGGGTTTGTCGTGTGGGGCCTGACCAAACCCAGCACTGCCCCTGCCCAGGGATTGTCCGTGGGGTTTGTCGTGTGGGACCTGGGCATGGGGCGCAGGCTGGGGAAATGCAGCTGCTCCTTCTGGGGAGGGGAGGATATGAACATATTAAACGTGAGTGCTATGCCCCCCCATTGGCCATCACCTTCTATGGGAACCTAGGGGCTCAGTCGCTTTGGCCTGTTTGCTGAACTTTCTGAGCCACCCCCCAACTGTTTATGTGGGACAGTGCCCATAATGTGCCAGGCGCCTCCCAGACCCCACAGAGGGGACTGTCCCTGAGGAGCTCGCAGTCTGAGGACAGACAGACACAGCAGGGGATAGGGGAACAAGACCAGAATTGTCTGTGAAAATCCCCATGTTTCGCTCTAGGCAGGTGAAGCAATGGGATTGCTCAGAGGGATTGAAATATGGAGAACCGAGGGCCTTGGGGAGGAGCACAGAGCAGAGGGGTGCATGGGAGGCAGCACAGTGGGAATTGCGTTGAGAAGCTGGGAGCCGGGTGTATGGGGCTGGGGGAGCAGGTGGGTGGAGCGGAGGGGGCTATGTTACATCCCCTGGGACTTCCAGTCTGGAGGCTCAGGCGGATCGATGGCTTGTTCTCTCCAGGACATTGGTGATGATCGGGGCAGACACCAGGAGGAAAAGGACCAGGGTGGAGCGCAGGATCCAGATGTAGACACACATGGCTGGGCCTGGAACACACAAGGGGACATTTGATGGGAGGCTGGGGGACAGGGAAATGGCTCTAGGGTGTTCAGGCTCAGAGTGGGTGTGATGTTGCACTCCATATGTTTTATGGAAATATGCTTATAAGTGTAAATATGGTGTAACTGAAATATGCTTTATGCAAAAGGTCTCTTGTAAGGTATCATAAGAAAGGTTATAACCTAGTGAATATATTCCTCCTATTTGTATGTATGTGTCATTCTTGTATCTGAAGCTAGAAATATGAAGTATAACTCTGAGGTCCTACTGTAATTATGCAAGGTGTGGGCCATTAATGGTGGCTTGGAATCTTGATGGCTCCCATTGACTAGGACCATTGGTTGTGAATGGCTTTGCTTACTTTCAAAACTTCCTGTATACGTCTGGGTCAGCCCAGGAAGAGTGGAGGCTGGGGTCTCACAGGACATGTAATCATGTCACCTGATACTGGAATCCATCTTAAATCTGGTACTTTTCCATTTAGAAGGGGACAGGGGGGACCCAGAGAGACAAAAGATTCCCGCCTTGTGCCAAGGCTATAAAAGGAGGTGGAACAGAACAAAGGGGGATGCCAGTCATGAGAAAGCCCCTGTTTAGCACCTGAGATGTCTACTGGAACTACCAAGGTCTGTACCAGGGGAAAGGATTGGGCCCAGACTAGGAAGGAGTCTAGTCTGTGAAAGAAGCTTATTGGAACATCTCTGTGGGTGAGATTTTACCTGTAATCAGTTTCTTAATGTATTAGGCTTAGATATGCGTGTTTTTCCTTTATTTTGCTTAGTAACTTACTTTGTCCTGTCTGTTATTACTTGAAACCACTTAAATCCTACTTTTTATACTTAATAAAATCACTTTTGTTTATTAATAAAACCAGAGTAAGTGATTAATACCTGGAAGAGCAAATAGCTGTGCATATCTCTCTATCAGTGTTATAGAGGGCAGACAATTTATGAGGTTACCCTGTATAAGCTTTATAGAAAGTAAAACGGATTTATTTGGGGTTTGGATCCCATTGGGAGCTGGGTGTTTCGGTGCTGGAGTCAGGTATCCTGCAGAGCTGTTTTCACTTAAAGCCTGCAGCTTTGGGGACGTAGTCCAGACCCTGGGTCTGTGTTGCAGGAGGCTAGCAAGTCTGGGTCAACAAGGCAGGGTTCTGGAGTCCCAAGCTGGCAGGGAAAACGGGCTCAGAGGTAATTTCAGCACATCAGGTGACAGTCCCAAGGGGTCTCTGTGACCAAACCCGTCACAGTGAGGCCCCCACAAAGCAGCTCTGCCTCCAGCTGGGCAGCTGTGTCCCCCCAGAACTCCCGAGGGCCATGCTCTGAGAAGAGGAAGCCCAGTGTCATGAGACCTCATAGAAAATCCCCCTGGGGGGTGAGATAGTTCAGAACCGTGCAGCACATTCAGCACAGAGGGCACACGGGGAAATAACACCCTAGGATAGAGACCTGAAGGGACCCCAAGCAGGGCCTGTCATACCAGGGCAAGCACCCCCTTGACTTTTCTTCTGGAGGGGGACTGTGGATGAGAGCTAGGCATCAAGATATTGCATTGCGGGATAACTGGACGCGGATCTATCTCTGGATGATTCTCACGCTTTCCCTCCACAGATTACAGACCCTTCTCTCAGCCATAGACACACCCAGGGCACTGCTGGCTACTCTGAGCCCTGGCTGCTGCTCCCTGCAGGGGGAGAGGTTTGCAGGTCAGGGAACGGAATGCTGAACTGTATTCTACTATTCAGCCACTAATTAGCACTGTATGTAAAATATCTTATTTAATCTAACCTCAGCCATACCTAGCAGAGCCTTAAAGGATCTTATGAACACATCTGGTGTGTACTTTGCTAAGAGGGAAGCTCTGTAGCCAGTCCATATCTGGTACCGGAACACGACAGATCATGCCTCCCACCCCACTGGGCAAGGGAGGTCTCTGCAGTGGCAACCCCCTAAAAGGCAGTACCCCCATGTGCCCTTCACTCATGCCATCCCCAGGAGATGCTGTCAGCTGCAGGGTGAGAGGGAGGAATGGATGTGGGGAGACAGATGGGTCTCCCTCAGATGTGGATGTTCCTGTGTGTGCTGTTCCCCTTCCCACACACTCTGCTGTGGGGCAGGTTGAAGAGGGGCTGCTCAAGGACAGGCCTAGAACAGGACACCTCCTCCCAGTTCTGAACATAGGAAAAGCCCGGCCCACTGGACTCAGTGCCAGGGTCCCATGGATGCCGATGGGCTGTGGGTCAGGCACTCAGGGTGAGATTCTCGAGAGCTCAGAACCCAACGTGCTCTCAGCGTGCTGAGCACTGAGGGAATTAGTCCTGAACACAGTCACTCATAGGGTTGCCAGGCATCCAGTTTTCGACCAGAATGCCCAGTTGAAAAGAGACCCTGGCGCCTCCAGTCAGCACTGCTGACCAGGCCATTAAAAGTCCGATTGGTGGCAGGGGGATGAGGAGGGGGCCTGCAGCAGCTCTCTCTGTGGCAATGGGAGTCCTGGCAGGCAGGGGTTGGATCCCAGCAGAGTGGCTGGGAAAGGCATTCAGCTGCAGTCTGGGGCCAGCAGGGTTAACCCCAGGCAGGAGCCTCCGCGGTGGCTGGGGGTTCGCTGCGGAGCGGGCATGGTGGCCTTTAGCTCCCTCCCTACCCGGCCTAACTCCCCAGGGGCTGCATGCAGCCGGCGGCAGGGGAGGGGGTCAGAGCAAGTCACTGCTGCCAGCCCCTACCCCGTAGCCTGCTGTGCCGGGCTTGTCTCAGGACCATGTGGACAGCAGGTAAGGGGCTGTGAGCTGGTCAGTCTCCTCCCGGGGATGAATGGGGCTGCGTAGAAGCATGGGGCTAAAGTTGGGCTGCTCTCCTTGGAAACAGGTCCGAGCAGGGTCAGGCAGCAGCTGGGTGTGGAGGCCCCAACCAGCGGCTGGGCTGGGGGCCGGGGCGAAGGAGAGGGGCTGGGGGGTCACTGCAAATGGGGGGGAGATATACCTATCTCATAGAGCTGGAAGGGACCCTGAAGGGTCATCAAGTCCAGCCCCCTGCCTTCACTAGCAGGACCAATTTTTGCCCCAGATCCCTAAGTGGCCCCCTCAAGGATTGAACTCACAACCCTGGGTTTAGCAGGCCAATGCTCAAACCACTGAGCTATCCCTCTCCTCTAGGGGGGAGGAGGCGGCGGCGGCCTGCAGCAGCTTTCTCCCTAGAATTGCTGTGATTTGGGCTATGCTGGGGGGTGGGTGTGTCACTTGTGGGGAATTCTCCCCCTGCATTCCAGAGAACAGGAAAAACTTTTGTCCTCCCCGAGCCATATGTCCAGGATTCATGGCAGATAGAGCAGCCTCTGAGGCCTAGGAAATGCCAGGGCAGCGCTGGTACGGCTGCTATTTAAGGGGCCATCTGACATCAGCGCCTCCCAGAGCCCCTACAAACCCCACCAGTCAGAGCCACCCAGAGCCTGCACTCCAAGCCCCCTCCCATGCCCCAACCCCCTGCCCCAACTCAGAGCCCCCTCACACACCCATACTCCCTCCCAGAGCCTGCACCCTACATCCCCACCTGCACCTGAACTCCTTCCCAGAGTCTGCACCCCTCTCCCACACTCCAAACCCCTTGGCCGCATCCCAGAGCCCCCTCATTCACCACAAGCCCTTCATCCCCAGCCCCACCCCAGAGTCTGCAGCCCCAGCTGGAGCCCTCCCCCCCCCCACACACACACCCAAATGTCCTGCCCCAGCCTGGTGAAAGTGAGCGAGGGTTGGGGAGAGCGAGCGACAGAGGAGGTGGGATGGAGTGAGTGGGGGCAGGGCCATGGGGAAGAGGTGTGGGAGGGGAGGGGCCGTGGGGAAGGGGGCAGGGAAAGGGTGTTCAGTTTTCTGAAATTAGAAAGTTGGCAACCCTAGTCACTCACCTTCCTGAGATGTTGGATCCTCAGGGCTGGGGCCGGTGCTCAGGATCAGCTTCCGGCCTGGGCAAAAAACAGACAAAATCAGAGACGTTCAGCGATTCGGTGGCCGACCAAGCAGAGATCATCCCAGAGACGGAGTTGCTACGAATCCCTAGATCATGTCTCTCCAGAGGAGCCTCAGACACACTGAGCCAAATCCCAGCTGGTGTAAATTGGTCCCGCTCTACGGGAGTCAATGGGCCAGATCTCCAGCTGGTGCAGATCAGCCCTGCTCCATTGACATAATAATAATATAATATATGGAGATATACCTATCTCATAGAACTGGAAGGGACCCTGAAAGGTCATCAAGTCCAGCTCCATGCCTTCACTAGCAGGACCAAGTACTGATTTTTTGCCCCAGGTCCCTAAGTAGCCCCCTTAAGGATTGAACTCACAACCCTGGGTTTAAGCCAATGCTCAAACCACTGAGCTCTCCGTCCCCACATCAATGGCCTGCATTCCCAGCTGGTGTAATAATAATTAATAATAATAATAATGCACTAGCACCTGACGGTCAAATCCAGGTCAGGTCTCATTGAGCTGGTAGCTTTACAGACATGATAAACATCAGTCCCTGCCCCCAAACATCATGAGTGGATGAGACAGACAAACTGGCCAAGGAGGTGGGGTTGGAAAATGGAGTTACAAATCTAATAAGAACATAAAAATGGCCAGACTTGATCAGATCAATATCTTCTGACAGGGGCCAATGCCAGGTGCTTCAGAGGGAATGAACAGAACAGGACAATTAATGAGCGATCCATCCTCTGTCATCCACTCCCAGCTACTGGCAGTCAGAGGTTTAGTAACACCCAGTCATGGCTAATAGCCATTGATGGACCTATCCCCCATGAACTTATCTCATACTTTTTTCAACCCAGTTACCCTTTTGGCCTTCACACCCTCCCTGGAACAAGTTCCACAGATTGACTGTAAGTTGTGTGAAGAAATACTTCATTATGTTTGTTTTAAATCTGCTGTCTATTAATTTCATCTTGTGGCCCCTGGTTCTTCTGTTATGTGAAGGGATAATAACACTTCCTTACTCACTTTCCTCACACCATTCATGATTTTATAGAACTTCTAACAGATTGATGTTTCATAAGAACATGATTTCATAAGAAGAATGGCCCTACTGGGTCAGACCAAAGGTCCATCTAGCCCAGTATCCCATCTTCCAACAGTGGCCAGTGCCAGGTGCCCCAGAGGGAATGAGTCTCCCCAACACATTGTGTTCATCTATGCATCTGATAATTCTGTTCTTTATTATAGTTTCAACCAATTGGCCTAGTACTGAAGTTAGGCTTGCCACCTTGTAATTGCCAGGATCACCNGTTCCAAGTTCCACAAATTGACTGTAAGTTGTGTGAACAAATACTTCATTATGTTTGTTTTAAATCTGCTGTCTATTAATTTCATCTTGTGACCCCTGGTTCTTCTGTTATGTGAAGGGATAATAACACTTCCATACTCACTTTCCCCACACCATTCATGATTTTATAGAACTTCTAACAGATTGATGAGACATGATTTCATAAGAACATAAGAATGGCCCTACTGGGTCAGACCAAAGGTCCATCTAGCCCAGTATCCCGTCTTCCAACAGTGGCCAGTGCCAGGTGCCCCAGAGGGAATGAGTCTCCCCAACACATTGTGTTCATCTATGCATCTGATAATTCTGTTCTTTATTATAGTTTCAACCAATTGGCCTAGTACTGAAGTTAGGCTTGCCACCTTGTAATTGCCAGGATCACCTTCGGAGCCCTTTTTTTTTTTTTTAAATCAGCATTACATTGGCTACTCTCCAGTCATCTGGTCCAGAAGCTGATTTAAGAAATAGGTTACATATCACAGTTAGTAATTCTGCAGTTTCACATTTGAGTTCCTTCAGAACCCTTGGGTGAATACCATCTGGTCCTGGGGACTTATTGTTTAATTTATCCATTTTATCCAAAGCCTCATCTATTGACACCTCGATCTGGGACAGTCCCTCAGATTTCATAGGCTGTGCACAATCTCAATCCAGTTCGGTAATGATCACAGCTCACTACCTGCCTCGCCATTAACAGGTTCCTGTGGCAGAAGCCCACAAAATTTTAACATGCCTGACACCAGCCAGCTGTTCCCTTCCCCCTCCTCACATTTTGTAGGAGTCCAACAACTCACCTGTTACATTCAAGGTCCGGGGGAGACTGAGATGAGAATTGTACACCTGGTTCTGGTCGTTCCTGTACTGGTACATACATCTAAACTGTCCTGAGCTCTGCACAGAGATGTCATATTGATACAGTGATTGGCCTGGTGTGGCCAGTTGGCTGGAGATTTGTTTGCCATCCTGACAGAAAATAATTAGATCAGCTAAACTGTTGGGACGAAGGGAACACTGAGCCAAGACAGAGTCCCCCACCTGAGCTGAAGAGGTGCTCAGGGACAGTGCAGGAGAAGGGAAGTCACCTGCAACAAAAAGGAGATGTTAAAACATGTCTCTGAGAGGAGACTAAGGACTTGTCTTCACTGCAGCATTAACTTGAGTTATAACTCAGATGTTGCCCCTAACTTGAGTCCCATCTCCATACAAATCCCTTAACTCAAGTGTGGTGGTGCTGTTAGCAGGAGTTGACCAGTCCAAGGGGGTATAGGTAAAACTCAAGTGAGATCAAATCATCAGTTGTCAACACAACCCCTCTGTAGTGTGGCTCCAGACATGTGCCACTTGCATGTCACCAGTCCTCCAGTGCCTTCCCACAATTCCCCTAGTGTGCCCAGAAAGGACAGACACGTTCTCCCACAATTCATCTCTAAGAGCGATGAGACGTGCCCCCAGAAACCACAGCCCCACATGCAAGTGAGTGCAGAACCAGTGTGGGCACAGCAGCGTGGCTGTTCTCACAGGAGCTCAGCTAACTCGAGAGGAGTCACTAGAGGTGGATAACTTAACTCTGCCATGAAGGCAGACCCAGGCAGGGAACTAAGCATTAGTGATGAATTAGATGAGAAACACTTTTGGCTGGTGGAACGAGCCGTCTCTCTTCTCATTGAAATTAAAATAAATACGGCGCAAAGCAGGAGATTTAAGACAAATTCTTTCTAGTGCAGTGCCCTGGTCTCATTAATACACTCCTGTATTAGCACCAAGCCTGCCAAGATTTACATATGGAAAGTTTGTTAGACATGTATCCCAGTGACATTGGGCCAGATTCCCGGCTGGTGTAAATTGGCCCAGCTCCATTGGAGTCAGCAGAGCTATGCTGATTTATACCTGCTGAGGATCTGGCCCACATGTGCTTCATTTCCAGTCATGTTTATGGTGTGGCACTGCGAGAAGTCCCATTTACAGTGTGATTAAGAGGATTTCAAGCAGGAATCATGCGAGAGGCATTCCCCACCCATCCCCCTCCTACACCTTCCCATCTGCCCTCCTGTTGCCATTGTCAGGAATTTCACTCCTTTCTATGTCTCCCCTTCTTCCACGTCTCTTGTGCTCTCACTCACCTGGGGAGCTGCAGGGCTCCTGGCCTGTGACCCCAGCACCTGCACCAGACAGCAAGAGAGGGGTGAATGGCAGTCCCCGCGGCTCTGACAGTACACACGGCTACGCTGGGGCGAGGTTAACATTGATAGTTAAGCAAATAAAAGCCAGGAAACCCCAAGTTAAGGATATTGCAAGATTTGTAGACCCCAGTCCTTCAACAGGATACATGTGGATTTGATTGAAAGTTCAGTCACTTAATTGACCCTAACCATGCCATTGGAGCCCACGCACCAGTGCAGATACCGTTGCAATTGAGACAATATCAATACAAATATAACAATATAAGGGCTGAGCCTCAACTGGTGGAAATGGGCACACCACAGCGACATCAGCATGGATTTCCACCAGCTGGGGATCAGCTCATTGTGCAATACAATCCCTATGACACAACAACAGAGTCATAAATCGCTAGGTCATGGTAGACACATTATTAGCTGGATTACTGTGAATGCTACAGAGAGAGATTAAGAGGCAGGTGATAACAGCAATTCAGCTTTGTTGCCTAAACCAGCGGAGATAAAAGTAGCAGTGGAGGGTTCCTGCCCCAGGTCTGAGACCTTTCCACCTCGCCAGGTTTCAGAGCCCACACTCCTGCCCAAGAGGGAATGTCTACACTGCTATTTTTGGCCCCATAGCTTGAGCTCCGCAAGCCCAAGTCTGTGGACCCAGGCTCTGAGACTTGCTGCCGTGGGTCTTTCTTTGCAGTGTAGACGCTGTCAACTTTGAGACCATCTCTCACTAATTCCTTTGTCTGCAATATTACGTGTACAGGTAGGCTCCTATTTCCAAAGCCGTCTAGGGGTATGGTGGGAGTTGAGTGTCCAAATCCTTTGAGTGGCTTTGAAAATCTCAGCCATAGAGATTATTATACATTAGTATAATTAGAAACAATTTATATAACCCCCGTGGTATTAGCTGTACTGCAGAGCAGAGGATTGTTACAAACGTCTCCTGAGGGTTAAATATTCTCTCCGACCTGCCTCAGGAAACTTGTGCCAAGAATTTATACCCAGCTCCTCACTCCTCCTGCACCACGTGGCTCCCAGTGACCCATCCCCACATTCCTGCTATTCCCCACTTGTGATGGTCACTCTCCCCCAGCCCAGTCCCCATGACCCCCCGGCCCAGGCAGAGCCATGAGCCTGCCTCTCCCCCTGCTCCCCACAGCCCAGAGACCCCTCCCCCAATCCATTGGATGGGAGCTCCCCAAACTCACAGAGCAGCCACAGCAGGATCATGGGGAGCAGGAGCCGGGGACTGAGCCGGGGACCCTGCAGCAGCATCTGGGCCTCCAAAGAGAATCCACCGTGGCTCTCTGCCTCCAGTCCCCTCCTTCTCACCAAGGGGTGTGGAGCAGAGGAACTGGACAGGCTGTGGGCTCTAGTAGCGTGTCTGGGAGCAGCTCTGACGTGTCTCTGTGGCCAGAGGGGCCCTCCCCCACTGAGATGAGATGGAAACGACTCTCAGATGCTTCTCTTGTGAGGCTCAGGATGGGCTCTGTTTTGGAGTGTCAGATATGAGGGTTCCCCAGAGACAGCCCTCCCCCCATGACATGCACAGGGTCCCCCAGGTGTGACGGGGCAGGGCCCCCCGTGCGTTTCAGGCACAGGGTCCCACAGGTGTGACAAGGGAAGGGCCCCCAGTTGTGACAGGTGCAGGGGCCCCCAGGTGTGACGGGGCAGGACCCCTCAGATGTAATAGGGACAGGGGCCCCCGGATGTGACAGTCACAGGATCCCCGGGTGTGACAGACACAGGATCCCCCAGGTATGACAGGCGCAGGGATGTCTCCCCCATGTGACAGATGCAGGGTCCCCCAGGAGTGACAGCCAGGGACCCCTGGATGTGACAGGCACAGGGTCCCCCAGGTGTCACAGGCATAGGGTCTCTCCTAGCTGACAGATGCAGGGTCCCTGCGTGTGCTGGGCCAGGGTCCCCCAGGTGTGACGGAACCAGGTTAAAGGAACACCCTGCCTCTCACACTGATTTTTCTCACAGTCTAGCCCTGTGGATACACCCAGAGCCCCAAAGGGCAAAGACAGAGCAGAGACACAGAGACTCCTGGGCAAAGAGTTCCTTGTTCTTTGCAAACAACCCTCAACTCAGACAAATTCACTACACTGAATCCCACACACCCATCAATATCCTCAGTGATGTCACTAGAGATGAGCTTTGTGGAACGTTTCCTCCAGCAGGTAAGAGGTTAATTAGTTCTGGTTTAAAATTTGAGTTGGGCTGTGTGCCTGCCCGGGGAGGAAGTAGGAAAGAACCCACAGCACGGGCCACCAGGCTCGCTGGAGTAACAGGCCTGACCCACCCCGATGCAGGGAATGGGCAAGGCCTTGTCTTAAGCCAATGAAAAGCCCAATTAAAGTAGGATGGAAAAGACCACCGGGAAGACACAAAACATGATGACTGGCTGGTGTCAACAGACACCTCACCTTCACAGTCATACTACCCTGTAAGGCACCAGATCTGGTTCAGGAGAGAACATCATGGAGGTTCATGATGCGTTTGGTGGCCACAAGAATGATTACAGGATTGGAAAACCTGCCTTAGAGAGATAAACTCCAGGAGCTCAATCTATTTAGCTTAACAAAGAGAATGTTAAGGGGTGACTGGATCTCAGTCTATAAGTACCTACAGGGGAAACAAATAATTGATAATGGGCTCTTCAGTCTAGCAGAGGAAGCTCTAACACAATCCAATGGCTGGAAGTTGAAGCTAGACAAATTCAGACTGCAAATAAAGCCTAAATTGTTAACAGCGAGAGCAATTAACCACTGGAACAATTTACCAGGGGTTGTGGTGGATTCCCCATCCCTGACCATTTTTAAATCAAGATGGGATGTTTTTGTATAAGATCTGCTCTAGGAATTACTTTGGGGCAGTTCTCAGGCCTGTGCTACACATGGGGTCAGATCAGAGGATCACAAAGGTCCCCTCTGGCCTTGGAATCTATGAATCTGCGTTGTCCCAGACACCACGAGAACTGACTAACTTGTCTCAGTTCCCCCTGCTAATTCACCTCCCAGCACAGCTGAGCCCACATATGGGGGAGGGGAGAGGTTGCCATCACTGGCTGCTGGTTTGGGCCATATCCAATGTTACAGCAGTGCTCTAGCCTTGTGTCTACGTCAATAGCCAGTTAATAGATAAGTGGCTCTCAGGAGTGCTGGCGTAGTGCCTGGGTGCTGGGTGACCAACCACACTTGCTGTGGGGGCTACCAGTGGCTTCCTCTGGCTATTCTTTGCACCAGCATTTGACATGAGACGTTTGCACTGGGTGGGGTTGATTGTGGGGGCCCCACTCGACCTGCTGGGAACTGAGCAGGCCCATGACTGTACCCCAGGGGAGGGTCATGTTGTAATACAGTACATAGAAAGTAGAAGATAAATGGGTAAGAAACTGACCTCAGGAACACAAGAGACTTATAGGCCTAGTCCTATAAGAACAGCTCAAGCAGTTAGCTTAAGCATTGTACCCTGTGCTGGCAGAGTTACTCAATAAATTAGCATAAGTAAGTAAATAACAGTGACCTTAAGTCACAAGATGGCATGAGACTGTGTTTATTGTTTTGTAATAATCACAAGTCTTGCAAACTGCTGATAGGTAACTGCAAGAAGGCCATTTGTGCCAGTTTAGGGTATTTGTGGAGGGGAATATCAGCAGATGCTCAATTGCAGGTACCCACAGTAATCCAACTGATGCATATGTTAATGAGTATAACCTAATTAACCTATAGGATAAGGGCACCATGATATGGCAAGGGTGAGGAAGTGAAGATGTGGCAAATCAGGGAAGAGCTATGCACACAGCTGCATGAGGACCATCACGGCCTATGAAACATCTGGTCTCAGGTACAGTCCTTGGAGTTCTTCATCGGCACGTCAGAGTCAGACCAGGATCTGTCTCCACCCTCAGAGCTCTCCCCAAGGACAGAGTGAGTACACACCTGCAGTGGGGCGGGCGGTCCTTACAGTGCTGTTTTACATCCCTTGACACATTTGCGTTGTTTTATGTATTGGACCAATCACTGTAGTGATAAAACTTTTCCAGTTACAGAGGGTCTTCCCTGAGTGCGAGCGTCGTTGTCGTGCCCCATGGGGCTCCCAAAGCAGTGACTCTCATAATGTCCTGGGACAGGAACCTACCAAATCACAGAGTGCTAGCGGGGGAATCCACATTAATAACCTGATCAATAACTAACCAATAGATCAGGCAACAGCAGCACCAGCCCAGGCTGAGGGGCCCAGGGCTCGTAGTCTGGCAGAGCAGCCGGGGGCTGGGAGCTCCGTCCTGCGCCTGATTAGCCAGAGGCTGCTCTGCTCCATGCAGACTGTGCCCCCACCCCACAGACCCAGCTGAGCACTGACTCACACCAGCCATCCCATGGGTTGGGGATGACACAGCAGTGAGGGATTGGCTGGGCTCAGGAAAGTCCTGGCCACACCCCCTTACATCAGGCCACGCCCCCTATGCCAGCAGCTGGGATGGGGCAGGTGAAGGAGCAGGCAGAGCAGCTCTTTGCACAGAATCCCTGCACTGGGGTGACCTTGCTGGGACCAGTTGCACCCGCTTTAGGGTCACTCTGGGGCTGGCAGGTGCAGGGCAAAGCACCTCCATAGGGGGCAGTCTGGCCTAGTGACTCTGCACCATGGCCCCAGGGCATCAGCATTGCCTGGGACACGGTGCAGGGGATGCAGGTGCTGCTCTCCCAGCCGCCCGGCCGTGCTGAATCCCTGAGGTAGAAAAGGCCGCAGCAGACAGGTGATGGGAAGGTCTCTGTGTCACGGGAGCAGCCTCACTCCGGGTCTGTGTTGTTAAAAATACTCCTCAGCGCCATGGTACAAAGGGCTACAAGCTGCTAGCAAAGCCGGGCCCGCAGGGGCAGGGGGAGCAGCTTCTGCACTGGAGATGCCTCTGGTAATACAGTGACCACAGCCCAGGGGCGGCCTGCGGCCGGGTCTCAGTGTTTGTGCATTGCACCAGCAGCACGTGCCTCTAGAGTCGCACAAACTCGCTTCCTGACCACAGCTCAGGCTGGGCTTATTTATAGGTGGCTTGTGGCTTTGCTCTTTCTTCCTGCGATTTCTTCTCATGTTATATTTTCTCTTCTCAACCCTGACACTCAGTGCCCTGCTGTCCCAGCCCTTCCCCCTCCCCCCCCCCAGCTCTGCCAGTGCCCCTCGGATTCTGGCTTCACATTCTCAGGCCTCCTCCACTAGAGACCCTCAGTCTTGGAAGGAAACACCCTTGGCAGTGCAGCTGTTACTGCTGGTGTGTGGTTTTGCCCTGGCAATCAATGTGTGTACAGTGCAGTGTCCCCTGTGTGTGTCTTTCAATGCTTAACACAATGATTGGGATCTGAAAACCCTTAGCCAAGGGGCCTGTTTTTTTTAAAACAAAACCTGAACTCCAAATCCTGCCAGTTCAGAGGAGACCTCTAAAGTGACTCCACTGCCCCCCAGTGTCCATCAATCTGCAGCTGACAAAATGCTCTAACTAAATGTCATCGGGAGGGGTTCTGGTGAGAGCATTGCTATTAGTCAGCACGAAATCTAGCTCCAAAACTAGGGAGTAAATCTTGGCCCCACTAAAATCAACAGGAGTTTTGCCCTTGACTTCAATGGGATAAAGATTTGACCCAAGTGTGACCCAACTGTGATTGCTCCAAATTGGGGGCACTGTGTTCCCAGCTGGCCTCTGAGGCTTCATCATAGTGTGGCCCTTTGGAAAGTGATGGCAGGTCTCAGGGCCATGCAGATCGGTTTCTCATTGGAGGAGAATTCAGAGATGTCGACTTTGGATGGAGCCTTAGTGCAGCTGGTTTAGTTACACTCTATGCACCAGTCCTGGAACAGAGATGGCCATAAATGGCACACAGACAAACCTTTTATTTACAAAACATGAGCCCCCACCCAAAATCAAAGCAAGAACCCACCTCCCAGCTAAAGCAGGTGCCATAACTCTGAGAGTCCCTGTCTTTGATACAATGCCGGCTCAGTCGCACCCATCTGCCATCAGATGGCAGTAGGTTAGATGCATTTATAAGAAGTAGCATCTGCTGCATGTGTATGTTCTATTAAAGGCATCAAAATGTTCTGCTCTCTCTCCACTCTCCCCCCTCACTCTCCCCATAGACATCCATCTGGGTCAGGTGTTGACTCTCCAGAGATAAATCCCCATTAGACTTGCTTTGCTGCAATCTAGGGGCACATCTGCATGCAGCCCTGCCAGTGCATTATAACCCCAGCTGCCCTGGTTATGGACGAGGTGGTAATGACTTTCCCACACTGCACAATCAGGTGTGACGTGGTGCAGTCAGATCCCGCGGCAGGAGTAGCTTCCAAAGCAGCTTTGTTGTAAATCTTTTTTTCAGGTGGTTGTAGCTTCACTCAGAATTCGCGTGTGGGGGTGAAAATTACCAGGCTTGTTCACCGCCCAGAGATAAAAGTTTGAGCAAAACCAGCTGATCTGCTTTGGAGTGGGAGGAAAATGGAAAAATGCACATTCCCCAATGATCAAACCATTCTCGCTGCCGTTATTTGAGCTGCCCCATAGACACAGGGCCAGGGTTACCACAGTGCGCTGTTCCCAGGGAGGCACCTGAGTGGAGCTCATTGCAGGGACTGGCCCCAAATGGCTGGCGCTTGAGCTGCAGTTTGGTCTGGAAATAGTCACCTCTCCAGTATCAAATCCCACAACCTCAGAGCTCAGCCCAGAGGAGCTAACGTGAGCCAATATCGCAGCCTATGGCCTGGGAGTTGCGCTCACAGGGGCTGGTTTGATACAGCAAAGGGGGCCAAAGAGTTCAAGGAGTTAACATGGCTCGGTCACTCTCCAATATTAAACAGTGACAGGGTCACATCCACATGTTAACTCTTTGGGCCCATATATTCCACCAAAATTAATACACCACTTTGGGCACCCCTGTGTAAGTGGCTGTAGCAGTGAAGCTTCTTGCTTCTTCCAGTTCTTCCATCAGACAGCATTGTGGCTGACAGACAGCTTGATTCTCCCCTGCCACCCCTTTCTTTAAAAGATCCCCAAAGTGTGTGAAGGGCAGCATACCCCACCCCCTCATTATTTTGTTCACCAATTAGGCCTTGTTTCTCCCCCCTTCACAGCTGCTGCTTCTCCTTCCCTGCTGCTGGAGTCCCGGGGATGCTGCCTGCTTTGCAGACCATGCGCTGAGTCAGGGGGTAGAGGCAGAGGCAACGTGTGGAACTCCAGCAGCTGGGAAGATGAAGCTGCCCCATGGGGACGGGAGGGGCTCAGTCAGCAGCCAGCCGCCCTGCTGCTTCCTCCCTCCCCACTCTGCATGGACACAGGGAGAGCACCGCTGCCAGGGGGAGTGCTGCCTCCTCCTTGCTAGGCATCCCCACCAGAGGTGTGCTGAGAAATGGGGGGGGGGAGGGCACATGACCCCCCCCAGAACATTTCATTTGTGCTCCCCCATGAGCCACAGTTACATGTCGCCTCTGTAAGTAATGCACATTGGAAAACGCAATCACAACTTTACATGCAAAATGATGGGGTCTATATTAGCTGTGATCACTCAAGAAAGAGATCTTGGAGTCATTGGGGGTAGTTCTCTAAAACATCTGCTCAATGTGCAGCAGCAGTCAAAAAAGCAAACAGAATGTTAGGAACCATTAGGAAAGGGATAGATAGCAAGACAGAAAATATCATAATGCAACTATATAAATCCATGATATGACCACACCTTGAATACTGCGTGCAGTTCTGGTTGCCCCATCTCAAAAAAGATATATTAGAATTGGAAAAGGTGCAGAGAAGGGCAACAAAATGGAATAAGGGTATGGAACAGCTTCCATATGCGGGGAGATTAAAAAGAGTGGGACTTTTCATCTTGGAAAAGAGAATAGTAAGATGGGATATGACAGAGGTCTATAAAATTGTGAATGATGTGGAGAAAGTGAATAAGGAAGTGTTATTTATTCCTTTACATAACACAAGAACCAATAAAATTAATAGGCAGCAAGTTTAAAACAAACAAAAGGAAGTATTTCTTCATACAACGCACAGTCAACCTTTGGAACTTGTTGCCAGGGGATGTTGTGAAGGCCAAAACTATAACGAGGTTCAAAAAAAAAAAAAAAAAGCAGATACATTCCTGGAGGGTAGGTCTATCAATGGCTATTGGCCAAAATAGTTTGGGATGCAATCACATGCACTGGGTGTCCCTAGCCTCTTCTTGCCAGAAGGTGGGAGTGGACGACAGGGAACAGATCACTCGCTGATTGCCTGTTCTGTTCATTCCCTTTGAAGGACCTGGCATTGGCCACTGTTGGAAGACAGGATACTGGGCTAGATGGACCATTGGTCTCACCCAGTATGGCCATTCTCATATTCTTATCCGGATTTTTGATTAATTAATTTCCCAATCCACATGTCTCCTGTTTATGAAGCATGATCTTAATACAGTCCTTGAATTATATCACTAGGCCTTTTTATTTAGTCTAATTCAGTCTTCCTGTCTCCCCTTTCCAGCTTTTCCCATCAACCTGTCTTGTGGCACTACATAAACTTTTATCCTCTTTCCCAAAGTTGGGCCCATATTAGGATAAATTGGTACACCCAGTTATTACTGCAGGGATCTGATCCTGGATCAGACCAGCCCTTCTGAACGCAGCTCCCAGTCTTTCGGGTTCTCTGAGGCTTTGTGGTCTGATACAGAATAAATCCAGTCAGTATGAAAATTGAAATGCTGGGAGTTCAGCTCAGAGGTGCTGGTCTGATCCAGAGTCAGACGCCAAAGGCTGGGAGCTGGGTTCAGAAGGGCTGGTCTGACCCAGTACCCAAACCCCAGCACAGAGCTTGGGGACAGCACAGAGCCTGCCCAGCACCCCTGAGAGTGGGTGGGTCAGCTTTTGTGGCCTGCATCATGCGGGAGGTCAGGCTAGATGATCATAATGGTCCCTTCTGACCTTAAAGTCTATGAGTCTATGAGAAGAGCTGGGAGAGCAGCTTCCAACCGCACAAGGGAGCGAGTGTCCCCCTGGCCGCAGCCAGGCCCATTGCAGACACAGCCCCACCTTAGCAGAGAGTCTGTGGCTTTTCATACCTTAATCTTAGGGCCAGGAGACAGACTAGAGAGCGCCTGCCGCTTCTCTGCTCCCTGCTTCCTGCAGATCAGAAGGGGAGAGGTCAGATCAGAGAGCCACGGAGACGTCTCTCACTGAGACTCTGAGGAGCAGAGAGAGACAGGCCTTCCCTGCAGCATCGCCAGACCATGCCGTTATCACCACATCCCCTGAGCATCCCGACGCTGGGCCTCTGGCTTCTCTGTGAGTATGGCCAGCACTGGCCGGGTTTAGCTGGAAGGGTGAGATCACGGGGCAGAGAATCATTTGCTTAATTAAGCTCCAATCCTGTGAGGTTCTGAGCCCTCCGGTAACGTGCTGTGTGGATCTGAAAGTGCCAACACTGCACGGGATGGGATCAGAGCTTGCCACCTCATACCAAAGCTTCCAAGAGATTTAATAACAGCAATTGAATGTTTAATTAGCACCACCTGACTCAGGGTTAAGGACTATGGAAATCGCTGGTTAGATTCCAGTGCTGAACCTCAGCAACGAGGTTGTTGCATCACCCCGAAATGCTCTGTCATTTTCCAAGGGCTGCACCCTGGCCCTGAGCCCGCACACACCACTCTGCACTCACACCCCGAGGCTGTCAGTGTGTGGGTGTGTTTGCCACCTTCACACCCACAGCATGTCACATGGGGGTGCAGATGTCTGTGGGCACAATATTGGGGCTCCCATCCCCGCCAACGAACCCTCCAGATTTGCACCATCCCACTCGCTGCACACACGAAAGGTACTAGTCCATGCAAGCTGGCTGGGCTGGACACAGAAGTGGATGCCCATTTGCACACTGAGATGCTGTTTTGCACACTCAGATTCAGGTGTAAATATTGACATGCACAGAATCACTGGTTCAAGATTATAGACATTTTGTTTGATGAAACCTAAACTGGAGATGACATCCAGGGAGGGAAAATGCTATTTTCACCTCGCACAATGGGCGCAAACAGCAGAACTGCCACGTACACAGACAAATGTGATTAGATTTTATGGGGTAACGATGGAATTTCCCTAGGATTTGGAAAGCCCAGTTTAAATTAATTAAAATATTCTATGATTCTATGAAAATAGCAATTAATCATTAATTACTGTGATCATTAACACTACCAGAAGGCTGGTCCATGGTTGGGACTTTAAAGACGAGGGATGAATTCCCTGCTCTGCCACAAACTTTCTGGGTGACCTTGGGACAGCCACTTAGCCTCTCCGTACAATGGGGATACCAGCTCTGCCTGATGCACAGGGTGTTCTGTGAATTGCTCTTTGCTGATATTTATGGTGAATGCAAAATATGCCGAGCTAAAGAGCTGAGGATCAGGAGAGAAACCTGCGTTCAGCCTCCCACTGACTCTCCTAGCTGTGTTTCCCCAGCATGTAGGTGCTCATGGGCCTGATCCCGCACATTGCATTGCTGGTATAGCCCTGACGCCTGCCCAGAGCCCATTCAAGTCAAGGGATGCCCATGCAAGTGGAAGGGACGGATCATCAGCCTGCAGGATCAGGGCCATGGACATGTCAGCCCTGACTTTGCTCCCACTGCAATAAATGGGAGAGCTCTCAGTGACCCAATAGTGCAGGATCTGGCCTATAACACGACATGGGGTCAGGGTCGGCTGTTTGCCTAACCCATCTCCAGCGGGTCTCTGGCTTGCTCACACCAGCCTTCAGCCAGGGGTCTGGGGTCCAGCGAGCTCTACATGCTGGTACGGGAAGCCGTTCCTTATCCGCACTCAGACTGAAACGCACCAGCTAACCCTGGACTTCTCCCTGGAAAATAACGAGTTATAGACTGTGGGCCAGATCCCCGGCTGGTGTAAATGCACCTGGCTCCATTGCTCCAACAGGGGCAGATCCCTAGCTGGGATCCTTGGGCCAGTTCACACTGGGAGCTGGACACCGAGCTGCACTTTGCGCTTGTGAAAATCCCCCGTGGTGAGAGGAAATTGGCTCCAGGGAGCTTACCAGCAAATTCATTCTGTCTCTGGTGAGGGGATAAACACAGGGGCAGAACATGGCCCATCGTATTCTGGGACTGAATTTCTCTCTACTGGCTGGGGCTAGATTTGCCTGAGCCCACGAAGGCCAGAGACTCTCACTTTCCTTTAGAGGATGCACCTCTATTTCCAGCTCCAGTCACTTTAATTCCCCATTCCACCTCCCCTCCTGCACTGAGACCCCTTTATGTTTATTTCACAGGCTCCCTTGTCTTGAGCCAGGAAATCTGCAGCTCTCCCGGTAAGTGACTGGTTCCTGTAAGCGCAGCAGGGATTGGAGGGCTCGTGGGTCAGATCCCCAGCTGGTGTAAATCGGCCCCGCTCCATTGCCAAGAATGCAGCTTTGCTGATTGACACCAGCGGGGGATCTGGCCCCAGGTGTTTAACACTGGTGTGTTTGCTCCCCAGGCACTCTCCCCGCCCCACGGCTGTTCCTGGACAGGCTGTCTGCCCGCCAAGGGGACAGGGCCATGCTGTCGTGTTTAGTCCCTTTGGACGCCCCCATGACCCGCATTGTCTTCTGCAAAGATGGGAAGGAGATTTCTGTCCAGCCCAAGGAAGGAAACAAACTTGTCTACGACTCACCCCACCCAGTGTCCAGGGAGAGCGCAGGGGCCTTTTCCTGCCGCTACCAACTCAAGGATGACAATAACCAGGAGAACAATTCTCTCCCCAGTGACCCCTGGTACCTCCATGTGGCCGGTAATGCACTGCACTAATGGTGGGCTTGGTGCGGAGGCTCAGGGAGCCGGGACGGGCTGGGGACACACTGTGATATCTAGAGTTAAGATGTAAAACTTCCCTCTCCTTCCCCAACATTTCCCAGGTGAGAACTCCATCCCTGGGGCAATGGTTACATGTTTTTAGTGAGGAAGAACCATCCTCTCATCATGGTGAGGAAGAGCAGGTTTTCCCCACTAATTAAAAGACAAAATATCGTGATCTTCTCTGAGGGGCAGAGTGTGAAAATGGACAAACCGTTACACAGATATTCGACAGGTTTATTGTCATCATGGTCTACATTACTAAAACCATCATGAAATACAAGTACGGAACAGAGCAGCATGACTAATTGATTTTTTGGCTCACTGGCTATTTCAAAAAATTGGGAGGGGGGGGAATTGTTTTGGGGTTTTTTCAAAATTTTCAGTGAATCAAAAATTTGAAAAAACCCTGCTTGAGGCTGCCATTCTACACCTCACTGGTATGAGGCTTTTGGAGTTTGAAGTGATGTGTAATCTCTGTGTATCTGCCCCACAGATGGTGAGGGCTCTGGAGAGGAGCCATTGCTCCAAGGTAAATGGTTTTGCTCCGTGCTGTGGGATTTCCCTGTAGGAAAGCGGGAGTGCTGAGCTGGGATTATGGGGGGGAGCACATGCCAATCTCAATGGGGAGACTTCACCCCACTGCAGGTGCCTGGGGGGGCAGGAGGCCACAGGGGCTCACCTCTGTCTGGGGAATGTAAAATGTCCAGGCAGCACCACATGCCACCGTCTGCTCCCCAGGAGGCTGGGAGCTGCCATGTCCCCGTGCTGTGGCTGTGGTTTGGAGGGAGCTGGGTTCTTACCCAATGGCGATGGCAGTCACGGCTGTGCAGAGCCTGGCGGGGGCAGAGACGGGGGGTCGGATTCCGCAGGCAACGGAGCCAGGAGATAAACGAACTAGCCAGTTCTCCTATCGCAGAGCCCCTAGCGATGGGCTGGATGTGTTTCCCTGTGCAGAGGCCTGGGGAGGAGCCCAGCAATGGCACGGTTCAGGTGGGCTCTGGCTTTGTGATGCAGCATCAAGCACAAACATCTGGCCAGGGAGTCAGTGGCTGCCAGGCTGCGATCCTGCCCCATGCCAATTAGCAGCAGACCATGGTAGGGTTACCATACGTCCGGGTTTTCCTGGACATGACCTCTCCTTTGGTCCTCCCTTATTTCTGTGCTGCTCTGAAGGCAATGCTATGCCTGCTGCAGGGCCCCGCCCCCTCCCCATTCAAGGCAGAAAGAAACTTTGTGCTTTCCCTCCCCCTTCAGCTCCCCCTTCTCCCAGTAGTGTCCTGTATTTGGGAACTTGAAACGTGGTAACCCTAGACCATGGTGTCAGTGCTGCCCCTTGGAAATGGCTCCATGGCACAGGTGAGGGGCCAACCCCAGGTGCACCGGCCTTGGTGCTGGGTACAGGGCGGCAAAGAACCAGAGCTGAGCGAGATCCCTGCGGGGTTAGGAGCCAGGCATGAGGGCTCTAAACAGCTGGGCTTGGGCATTCACAGGCTCCCCGAGGCTCGTTAGGGGCATATCATGGCCTGGTGTAATGTCCCCTGTGCAGAAGGGCCAGTGCTCGGCAGAGGCCCCTCCAGACAGGCTGTGAGCAGGACTCATGCTGCAAGTTCACCTCCACCTTCAGACCGCTCACCCTGCTCCATCCCCTGTCCCAGGGCCTGCTATCCCACTCTGGGTCTGGATCCTCCGCTCTGCTCTGGTCCTGCTTCTGCTGGCATCTGCCCCGATCATCACCTGCATCCAGAGGAAAAGAGCCGTCGCTCAGTATGATCCGGAGGGCTCTGGGTGGAATGTCAGGGAGGAAGAGGAAGGAGAGGTGGCTGAGGGCTCTGGGTGTCCCCTCTGTCCTGGGCAGGTTGGAGGGTCAGCTGGGATTACAGAGAGGTCTGTGGGTTATGCCATTGTGCAGAAACGTGTCCATGAGGCTCAGGGGGAGTAACTCATTGATCAGACTTGGGGGGATCCCTGATAAATGTGGGACACCAAGCAGCCCCCATAGGTTCCCCTGTCATGGGATATGAGTGTTAGCTTAACTCCAGACCCACCCATTTCCCCCTCTTCCCTGCCCGGTGCCTAGGCCAGCTCCTGCTCTCTGTGCCTGTATCCTGGGGTGGCTGTAGTGAGCATGGCCCATCTCCTCACACTGCCCTGCCCTTCAGTCACACCAGAAGAACCCCATGGCCTGCAGCTGCTTTACTGTGGGGTCACGCGCGTGTCACCAGGCCAGGATCCAGCCCCTGTGTTTGAGAAGAGACATATTTGCTTAATAAGGGTTCAATTTTCACTCCTGCTGGGCCCGGCTTGGGGCAAGGGAGCCGGATCCAGCAGACCAGAGCTGTGGGCCCTGCTCCAGTACTGCACAGACAAAAGGGAGCGCTGTGAGCTCCCAGTGATAACTGGAATTTTCACAATGGCTGAACTCTTTGGACCCCCCTCTCCCCCTGCTCACACAGACACTGTTCCCCAGAGGCTGTGATTTCTACCCTTGGCTGCTGTAGCATAGGGGCAGACATTTAAGTATGAGAACTGTTCCATACAGCCCTGAGTCCCACTCTGCTCTGCATTACAGGCGTGCGCTACAAGTTTATGCTGTAAAGAGTCTGAAACATTTGTTGCCTATATATGAAATGGTTCAAAGTGGTTACAGAAAATAAGCTGCAGTTTGGTGTCTTACTATCTCAGGCCTTGCCTTGAACAATACGTACTGTCACCTGCTCTACCAGGGGCTGGACCGGGGGTTATTCTTCCAGCCCCTCAGCCATGCTGCGAATGCAGCACTGCAATCATCCCTGAGATAGAAATGAGCATGACAGACGAGTGATGGGGGATCATTGTGTCTCAAGAGAAGCATCGCTCTGAGACTGTCTATAAATACTACCGGGCCATGGTGACAGGGTCGCGGGGAAGGGAGGGGGGAGAGACTCCTGCACTGGGAACAGCAACCACAGCCAGTAACCACGGCCCCGTCTCTGTGCTCACCTCACAGGCAGTAGGAGCTCTGTTTAGAAGTAGGCTTGGACGGATTCGCTTGTTATTGGTAAATGTTAGCAAACATCAATTTCCCAGCACGCACACAAACCCATGAGAAAATATTTCCATCGATAATAATAGAAATTTGCAGTTAAGCGAAGTAAGAGAAATGCTGTGTGAGACATTATTAGAGGCTGATTTAAGGATATTTACTGTGTATATTTTGACATAAGATTATGACAATTTGTGTTTTAATGGTTATAAAGCTTTAACCTTTTGAATCTCAACGTCTACTGTCATTAAATAATTATTGTCTGGACCCCCCCCCCCATTTTAATTTCCTCCACTATGAAATATAAATCAATAAATATAAAAATGTTGCTGAAAACCCATGATTTTAAACAACAGTGAACATTTAAATTTAAAATCAATATCGACATTAAAAATTGAATTCTGAGAAGCCTATTTATAACCCTGGGCTGGGACCTGTGGGAGCCACCTGGGAACATCATCCAGAAACAGACACAGCACATGTTATGGGGTCAGTCATGTGACTCAGCCACACCCCCAAGTGATGCCCCAGCACCCCCATTGTGATCTGCCCATGGGCAGCTGGGCATAGCGTTGTCCACACACAGACAGGGATGGGACGTGGGATGCTCTGGAACCAGCATCCTGACAATTAGATGGAAGCGCAATGCTCAACAGGGGCCTCTCCCAGGGCATGGGGGCAGTGTGGGGAGAGAGTGCAGTGACACCCCCACATGGCTAGAAAAGGGACAAGGGGATTGTCTGGTAGGGGGAGGGGGCTGGGGAAATGGAACAACCTGGAGAACGGGATGAATTAGCGGGGGGAGAGCGCAGGAGCAGATGATGCTAACGCATGAGGGGAAATGGAGGCCATCATTATGAGGATGGCCACCGCTTCCCATTGTTTCCAATGGGTCTGACACTGCCATGTCAGTGACGCCTTGGGGTATGACAGTGAGGGTGCCCCAAGTAAAGATGGCCACCATTTTCCATTGTTTCTAAGGGGATTGAAGCCACAGTCTTCAATCCTGCTGGCCACAATAAGAAGGAGTGGCCATTTTTGCTTGGGGCAACCTCTCTGCCACATCAAGGACATGGGTGGCCATCTTCTCTGAAAGCAGCCTATGGCTTCACTTCCATTTGAAAACAACGAGGAAATTGGACATTGATGCCATGGGCAGCCTCCCAAGGCTTTAGGGAAATGACAACCATTACCCAGAGGGCAGCCTGTGACTTCAATCCTAGTGGAAACAATGAAAAATGGCAGCCACCTTTACTAGGGGCTACCTCCCTTTCACATCCACCGTATTTAATGATGTAGTAGCCATTTTCCCTGAAGGCAGCCTGTAATTTCAATCTTATTGGGAACAAAGGGAAATGGGAGCCATCTTTACTAGGGGCAACTTCAATTTCACATTTCAAGGCTGTAGTGTCATGGCAACCATCTTCCCCCAGGGCAGCTTCAGGCTTTCTTTATAATGGCATAAAAGTCACAGGCTTCCCTCTAGAGAGATAGGTGCCATGTTGCTATACCCTTGGGATGTGAAAGGGAAGCTGCCCTTAGTAAAGATGGCTGCCATTTCTGACAGCAGGACATTAGGGGAGGAATTTCCAAAGGGGCTTGAGCGTCTGAGGTGCTGACTGCCATAAAAGCCCAGGTGTAAGGGGTGCCCGACTCCTTTGGGGCCTTTTCAACACCTAACCCTAAAATAATGTTGTTATTTTGGAAACAGCTCCATTTTTAGGGGCTCTATCTGGAGAACCTCTTTCTCAAAGGGCCTCAGATTTCCTTCACACACTCTGCCTCAGCCACTCACCCAGGCTTCCACTTTTCAGGTGGATTTGACTTGTTCTGTGGATTTTAGGCAAAGTTTAAAATTCTGCTTTATAAAGAAACTTTGTTGCTGCAATAACTATGGAGAAGCCATTATTTCTCTGTAATTCTCACTCTGGGCTAGCCTGGGAGTTGGGCTCAGAGAGGCTGGTCTAATCCAGTATCAAACCCCAAAGATGGGGAGTTGGGCTCAGAGGGGCTGGTCTGATCTGGTATCAACCCCCCAATCCTCAGCATTTGGGAACAACAGAGAATCTGCCCAACCCGTGAGCGAGGAGCTGTGCAAGCAACCTCCCCCTCTCATCAGGGAGGGAGGTCCCCGGCCATTGCGAGGCCGGTAGCAGACACGGCCCTGTCTCTCACAGGGGCTGTGGCTTTTCTTCTCTCTGAACCTTGGGGAGCATGCGGCAGATCAGAGAGCACCTGCGGCTTCTCTGCTCCCTGCAGATCAACAGCGGAGAGGCCAGATCATAGAGCCACGGCATTTCTCTCACTGAGACACTAAGGAGCAGAGCCTGAGAGAAGGCGCCTGGATCCCCGAGAGGCAGATGCCGCTGTGGCATTGCCAGACTGTGGGGTTATCACGGCTTCTCCCCATGATCCTACCACTGGGTCTATGGCTTCTCTGTGAGTACGGGCACAATGGGCGGGTTTGGGTTTTAGGAGAAGGCTGAGATGAGACAGGCAAAGAATTGTTTGCTTAATGAGTCCTCTGAGGCATGTTCCAAGTGGGCTGTTAGACTGGCATCGCTGCCCTAGACCCCACAGAGGCCTGTGCCAGCCCCCCACCCCCCTCACACACCCCTGGTCTCCAGTACATCCCTAGCACTGCCACACACTCTTACTTTTCCCTGCTTATTGTTTTCTATATCAGGGGATTTAAAGCACTTTCAACCCTTCAGGCAAAATCCACATATTTTAACAGCTGCAATGTCTGTGCGATCACAGGCCCTTGCCCTAGCATGGACCCAGCACTGAATGTTGCCAGGGATGTTTTAAATCACTCATTCACCTGATCCACACATGGGGGAAAGGCGGGAGTTCGGGGAAGAGCTACAGGAATGATGTGAGGTCTGGAACAGCTGCCTGACAGTGAGAGGCTGACGGAGCTCAGTCTGGTTAGCTGGTGGGGGAGAAGGTTAAAAGGTGGCTTGATCACAGCATAGAAGCCCCTCCGCAGGGAGATTTCTGACAGCAGCGGTAGATTTCTTTAATCGAGCAGACAAAGGCCAAATGAGAGCCAATGCCTGGAAAGTGAAGTCAGACTAATTCACACTGGAATAAGGCCCACGTAGGGAGGGTGGCTCATTTACCACTGGAGCAGGTTAACAAGGGAAGCAGTTAGACTGTCTGTCACTTGGAGTTATTAAATGAGGAGTGGATGCGTCTCTAAGAAATGCTGTCTAGCTCAAACACAGGTGCTTGGCTAGATGCAGGAATCACGCTGTCAGGTTCTCTGGACAGTCCTTTGCAGGAGGTCAGAGCAGATGATCACAATGGTCCCTTCTGGCCTGAGAATCCATGAGTCTAGGGACCTCTTTACTCAGCAGTGCAGCTCGTTGGGTGAGAAGCCGTCGCAAGGGAGAGGGATTAGTTGGAAGAGTGCGATTAACAAATGCAGTTTATTGCACAGGAGAGATTTAAAGGAGGGGATTCTACAGCTGTCACCATCCTGCGTCTGTATGTTGACTTGCTAGGAGAATGTCCATTGATTTTAAACTGAATTAAATGTTCTACAGCACATCTGGCTGCACTACTAACAGGAATGTGGTGTGTTTTATTTAAAAGGTTCGCTTGCTGCAAGCCAGGAAATTTGTAGCTCTCCAGGTGAGTGTCGGCTACATTAGAAAAAGAGAAGGTGCCTAATAATGAGTGCAGTGGGGCTGGGAGTCAGGACTCGGCGAGGGGAGTGGGGTCTAGTGGGTTAGAGCAGATCACTGGGGGGTCAGGACTCCTGGGTTCCATTTTTAACTCTGACACACAAAGCCCAAACCTGCTTCCTGTAGTAGAATTCCTTGTAACTTCATTGGGAACAATTCCCCTCTATTGGACATTGGTTTCCCCTCTATTCGACATTGGTGAGGCCTCACCTGGAGTACTGTGTCCAGTTTTGGGCCCCACACTACAAGAAGGATGTGGAAAAATTGGAAAGAGTCCAGCGGAGGGCAACAAAAATGATTAGGGGGCTGGAGCACATGAGTTATGAGGAGAGGCTGAGGGAACTGGGATTGTTTAGTCTGCAGAAGAGAAGAATGAGGGGGGATTTGATAGCTGCTTTCAACTACCTGAAAGGGGGTTCCAAAGAGGATGGATCTAGACTGTTCACAGTGGTACCAGATGACAGGACAAGGAGTAATGGTCTCAAGTTGCAGTGGGGGAGGTTTAGATTGGATATTAGGAAAAACGTTTTCACTAGGAGGGTGGTGAAGCACTGGAATGGGTTACCTAGGGAGGTGGTGGAATCTCCTTCCTTCGAGGTTTTTAAGGTCAGGCTTGACAAAGCCCTGGCTGTGATGATTTAGTTGGGATTAGGTCCTGCTTTGAGCAGGGGGTTGGATTAGATGACCTCCTGAGGTCCCTTCCAACCCCGATATTCTATGATTCTATGATTCTATGATCAGACCAAATCCTCTGTTGGTGTAAACAGGTGCATCTCCACTGAAGTCAAAGGAGCTGCATCCATTTACACCAACTGAGAATTTGTCCCATCAAGTTTCAGCACCTCATTTAAACCCCTGAGGGCCAAATCCAGTGGCCGTGTAGACAGCACTGTGACACATGAGGGGCGTGAGGTGGCCAGTGAGCGGTGATAGATCAAACCTTGCCAAGCAGTGGAAATCGCACCCATTTGTTATTCAGTGGGGACTGAATTCAGCCACAGGCATAAGTGGGTGCATGTCCTGCTTAGACCAGAGCTGAATTTGACCCTAAGGACTCAGAGTATTGGGTTTTGTGCAGCATCAGTGTAAGTGTCTTGGGACCTGACTCCCCTCTCTCGGGTGGGACTCCATTTGCTTGAGGGGAGTTACTCCTGATTTACACTAGTGTGGGTGGAGAGAGAGGCTATTTGGGGTGGTGGTGGCTGCTTTTCCTTGCACACAGCTGGGAGATGCTTTTCCTGTAACACTCACACCTCCCATCCAATTACACCCTTTACATCCCCAATGGGACGGGCTCCCTGGGATGCTCTGGCCATTGTGCGCTACTCCGGTGACCCCCAGCGTCTACCATCCTACTGGAAATGGTCCATTGATGTGGGTTCACATGGCAGCACAAAGCTGCTGATACACACAGGGGCATCCAATCCCAAATGAGGGCAAATTGCATTCTCCGCCCCTCTGCCTGTCTCCTGTCCGAACCCTTCTAATCCATACCACTGCACTGGCATGGAAGGGAAGCATGCACTGGGGCATCGGGTCCCAAAGTGGGGCAAGCAAAGGCTAAAATCTCTGCGCACTCCCAGTGCATCCTGTCTCTTCCTCCAGACACCGCAGCCTCAGGGAGTGACATCACTCAGGGGCCAGATCCCAGCTGGTGTCAATCGGCCCCACTCCAAAGGAGCGAATGCAGCTTTGCTGATTAACACCAGTGGGGGATCTGGCCCCAGGTGTTTAACACTGGTGTGTTTGCTCCCCAGGCACTCTCCCCGCCCCACGGCTGTTCCTGGACAGGCTGTCTGCCCGCCAAGGGGACACAGCCGTGCTGTCGTGTTTAGTCCCTTGTTGCATCCCAGTGACCCGCATTGTCTTCTGCAAAGATGGGAAGGAGATTTCTGTCCAGCCCAAGGGAGGAAACACACTCGTCTACGACTCACCCTACACAGTGTCCAAGGAGAGCACAGGGGCCTTTTCCTGCCTCTACCAACTCAAGGATGACAATAACCAGGAAAACAATTCTCTCCCCAGTGACCCCTGGTACCTGCATGTGGATGGTAATGCATTGTACTAATGGTGGGCTTGATGCAGAGGGTCAGGGAGCTGGGACGGGCTGGGGTCACACTGTGATATCTAGAGTTAAGATGTAAAACTTCCCTCTCCTTCCCCAACATTTCCCAGGTGAGAACTCTGTCCCTGGGGGAATTTTACAATTGTTTTAGTGACTAATCCTCATCCTCTGAGCCACTGCTGAGGTTCATGGTGAGGAAGAGCAGGTTTTTCCCACTAATTAAAAGACAAAATATCATGATCTTCTCTGAAGGGCAGAGTGTGAAAATGGACAAACCCTCACAGATATTCGGCAGGTTTAGTGTCATCATGCTCTACTTTACTAAAACCTTCATGAAATACAAGTACGGAACAGAGCAGCAAGACTAGCTGATTTTTTTGGTTCGCTGGCTATTTCAAAAAATCCAGGGGTGGGGAAACTTGTTTCAGATTGATTTGAATCCGATTTTTTTTTTTAATTTTCCATGAATCAAAAAGTTGAGAAAAACCTGCTTGAGGTTGCTCTTCTACCCCTCCTTTGTATGAGGCTTTTGGCTGTTTGAAGTGATCTGTGATCGCTGTGTATCTGCCCCACAGGTGGCGATGGCTCTGGAGGGGGCACATCACCCCAAGGTAAATGGTTTTGCTCCATGCTGTGGGATTTCCCTGTAGGAAAGCGGGAGGTCTGGGCTGGGCTGGGATGGGATGGGATGAGGGGGGAGCACATGCCAATATCAGAGGGGAGACTTTATCCTGCCGCAGGTGCCTGGGTGGGCAGGAGCCCACAGGGCTCACCTCCATGTGGGGAGGGATAGCTCAGTGGTTTGAGCATTGGCCTGCTAAACCCAAGGTTGTGAGTTCAATCCTTGAGAGGGCCATTTAGGGATCTGGGGCAAAAAACAAAAAAAATAGTTGGGGATTGATCCTGCTTTAAGCAGGAGGTTGGACTAGATGACCTCCTGAGGTCCCTTCCAACCCTGATATTCTATGAATGTAAAATGTCCAGGCAGCCCCACATGCCACCATCTGTTCCCCAGTGAGCCCTGGTATCTGCACATGGCTGTAATGCTCTCAGCTAGTGTTAACAAGGGGTGAAGACCCTGCTGGGCAGAGGGGCAAAGAGGGACTGAGCTGGTGGTACCCTGTGCTGAGGATACAGATAGCGGCTGTTAATGCAGCCCCAGCTATAGTCGAGGGGCCCAGCTCACCTCTGTGCTCCTTGTGGATTGTCATGGGTGTCATGCCATTGCAATCAGTGGTGTTGCACCAGTGTCAAGCTGGTATCACACAAGGGTGAATCGGGGAAATCAGTTTCAGTTATAACCCCTGTTGTCAGTCACTCCTCACTCTGGGAAACTTCTGTCTCTTGTGCTGACTTTTTCCATGCTTGCCTCTGTCCCAGGGTGAATGGTTTTTGGGGGGCGTTGCAGGAAAATAGAAGAACCGTTGAGCCCGTAGTGTGGCTGCTGCCCAGGTGCTAGTGGCAGGTGTGATCCTTGTCAGTTTGGCTGCGATTCAGGTGCTCGTGCACGTACTTTGCTGCAGTTCAGAAAACAAAGCTGTAAACTAACCGACTTCTAGGAGGAAGGCTGGCTCATCTGATCGAAAGAGCTTTAAACTAGGAATTGGGGGGAGACGGTTGGGAGATGTCCAAGCACTCCATGCCAGACTTTAACATTGAGAGGGAGGACGACAGGATAAGAACGGATATAGCCGGAGGGAGGGGTTTGGACATAAGGAAGAGGGGGGGATGGATACTAGACCGATAGGTCATACTGGCGGTACGGCGTCCCTACCGAATAGGGTAACAAAGGTGAGAGAAGCCAAACAGCAAAAATTAGGGTGTCTGTTCACTAATGCGAGAAGCCTAGGTAACAAAATGGAGGAATTGGAGCTCCTGGTCTGAGAACTGAAACCGGATATTGTAGGAATAACCGAAACGTGGTGGAACGGTACTCACGACTGGAGTACAGGTATGGAAGGGTATGTGCTGTTTAGGAAAGACCGAAACAAAGGTAAAGGGGGGGGAGTAGCATTGTATGTCAATAATGAGGTAAACTGTAACGAAATAACTAGTAATGGAATGGATAATACGGAGTCTGTCTGGGCAATGGTCACGTGACCAGATTGGCAGAGGCCCTGGAGGTTTTTCGCCTTCCTCCGCAGCATGGGGCAGGGGTCGCTTGCTGGAGGATTATCTGCTACTTGAAGTCTTTGGACTTTAACAGCTGAGTCAAGGGTGAGAATTATTTCAGGAGTGGGTGGGTCAGCTTTTGTGGCCTGCATCATGCAGGAGGTCAGACTAGATGATCATACTGGTCCCTTCTGATAAGTTCTATGATTCTATGAATGTTAGCTACACCGACAGAAACACTCTTCCCCTGCTCTTCCGCTGCTATAACAGAAGCTACGCTGATGGGGTTATCTGCATAGATATGTTGCTAGGTGGTCGCTGAGGACCCAGTCATTTCAGTGGGAGTTAGGTGCTTTGTTTTATATAGGCCAATATACTCCCCCGGCCCCAGGAAAAAAAAAGTGTCCTGATTTTTCACACTTGCTATCTGGTCACCCTTGGTGGCCGGCCTGGGTTAAAAGGGGCGGGTGCAGAGAAGCTGAGTGAGGGCTGAAGTTGGCCTCAATGATCCCATGCAGCCCCAGGAAGGAGGGCTGGGGGACTCCTGACCCCCAGGAGGGGAACCCTCCCCGAGATGTCAGCTCAGAGCCCAGAAAGAGGGCTGTGATATTCCTCTCCTAAAGGGGGAAGTTAGCACCGGAGGCCTGTGTGAACCTTGAATCAAAGCAGAACCAGGGATGGAGTAATTTGATGCCTTATAAGAGATCTAATCAATGAGACCCCATAAAGGGAGGAGGGGTCTTGGTCCAAGTGTGCCTGGCCCCTGAGGCTCATTCCCGGTCCTGGATCCCTGCCTCAGGGGCTCACCCTTCATCCTGGATCCCTTTTGTGTTCTGGATGCTCCCAGCCCCACCCACGTCAGCCCCAGCCTAATCCCCTGCTTTTCTCTCTGTTCCCGGCTGCTCCAATGGTTTTCTAGGACCGGGACCCATTGTGGGACTCGCCGTCACAGCCAGCCTGGCTCTGGCGCTGCTGGGCTGTTTTCTCATGAGGACAGGTAGGTGCCGGTGGGGTGGAGCATGAGCTGAGATGGGCGGCTGTTCCAGAGCATCACTCTGACACCTTAAATCCCACTCCAATGGCAGTGAAGGGCACGTCTGCAGCCTGTAACCCGGCTGAGGCATGAGGAGTGGAACTGACTGGTCTGAGATCGCCCAGCACTGAGGTCTCTGGGCAGCTGTCCCCTGCACTAACCACTGCACTGTGCTGTCTCCGTGGATCTGTGGCTGCAGGGCTCTGTGGGTAGCTAGACACCACAGACCAGCGGGGAGGTGCAGCACATCGTGGGCAGAGGTGCACACCGCCAGGCTGGCTCTGGCTTGGCAGTCGCCCCAGGCCGTAACGTGCGCTGAGCTTCCCTAACACTATTTTCTTTCTCTCAGCAGTTGTGTCGCACTGCAGGACTCACAGGTAGGAGGGAACCTCGCCCTGACCCCCATCTCCATTCTGGGGCTGCTCCCCAGGTGATGCCCAGGTCTGGGAGGGGGGCTCATTGGTGCCCTGCCTGGGACTCTGCCCTGGGGAGCTGACCTGAGCCGTACCCCCTGGCTATCCAGGGGTTCTGCGGGGGCCTGACCCTAGTCTGGAAGCCTCATCCCCCCCTCATCCTAATGAGGGCGATGGTGCTGCTGCCCTCCTGCCCCCATCACTAATGGCAGCAGGGCCCTGGCCCCAGCACCAGGTGCTGCACGTGGGACTGACACAGCTCTCATTCCACACAGGGATCCCGGCCCAGAGCGGAGCAGCCCGGACTCTGAAGATCAGATCCAGTGTAAGAGCCTGTTGTTCCGGCACTGCCCCGGTGGGAGTTAGGCTCCCGCCTTTTGTCCGTCTGTTGACCGGTGTCAGAGTCCGGGATGTTGCAGCCAGAGGGGCCCTGGGTAGCCAGGCCAGAGAATCCTGCCCTGATGGGGACTGTTCTCCCTGTCTCCTCAGCCTCTGCCCAGCCCAATGATGAGGTGACTGGAGCCCCCGGCCATGGGCAGGGATGGGACTGGCTGGAGTCCTGGCAGCATCTGCCACAAACTGCAGGGTGGCTGCAGGGGCCTGGGCAGACACCTCCCTGCATGGGGAGAAAGGAGACACATGACAGGAACAAACAGCATTGCCCCATTATCAGTAGTCATAGAATCATAGAATATCAGGGTTGGAAGGGACCTCAGCAGGTCATCTAGTCCAACCCCTGCTCAAAGCAGGACCTAATCCCAACTAAATCATCACAGCCAGGGCTTTGTCAAGCCTGACCTTACAAACCTCTAAGGAAGGAGATTCCACCACCTCCCTAGGTAACCCATTCCAGTGCTTCACCACCCTCCTAGTGAAAAAGTTTTTCCTAATATCCAACCTAAACCTCCCGCACTGCAACTTGAGACCATTACTCCTTGTTCTGTCATCTGGTACCACTGAGAACAGTCTAGGTCCATCCTCTTTGGAACCCCCTTTCAGGTAGTTGAAAGCAGCTATGAAATCCCCACTCATTCTTCTCTTCTGCAGACTAAACAATCCCAGTTCCCTCAGCCTCTCCTCATTATCATTTTTGTTGCCCTCCGCTGGACTCTTTCCAATTTTTCCATATCCTTCTTGTAGTGTGGGGCCCAAAACTGGACACAGTACTCCAGGTGAGGCCTCACCAATGTCGAATAGAGGGGAACGATCACGTCCCTCGATCTGCTGGCAATGCTCCTACTTATACAGCCCAAAATGCCGTTAGCCTTCTTGGCAACAAGGGCACACTGTCGACACACATCCAGCTTCTCGTCCACCGTAACCCCTAGGTCCTTTTCTGCAGAACTGCTGCCTAGCCACTCGGTCCCTAGTCTGTAACAGTGAATGGGATTCTTCCATCCTAAGTGCAGGCCTCTGCACTTGTCCTTGTTGAACCTCATCAGGTTTCTTTTGGCCCAATCCTCTAATTTGTCTAGGTCCCTCTGTATCCTATCCCTACCCTCCAGCGTATCTACCACTCCTCCCAGTTTAGTGTCAGCTGCAAATTTGCTGAGAGTGCAGTCCACGTCATCCTCCAGATCATTAATGAAGATATTGAACAAAACCGGCCCCAGGACCGACCCTTGGGGCACTCCGCTTGAAACCGGCTGCCAACTAGACATGGAGCCGTTGATCACTACCCATTGAGCCCGACGATCTAGCCAGCTTTCTATCCACCTTATAGTCCATTCATCCAGCCCATACTTCTTTAACGTGCTGGCAAGAATACTGTGGGAGACCGTACCAAAAGCGTTGCTAAAGTCAAGGAATAACACATCCACTGCTTTCCCCTCATCCACAGACCCAGTTCGTAATAACTTCGTATAGCATACATTATACGAAGTTATACGAGGATCCTCCTTCTTCCCTTTTTTAAAGATGGGTACTACATTAGCCTTTTTCAAGTCATCCAGGACCTGTGTCGATCGCCATGAGTTTTCAAAGATAATGGCCAATGGCTCTGCAATCAAATCCGCCAACTTCTTTATCACCCTCGGATGCAGCGCATCCGGCCCCATGGACTTGTGCTCGTCCAGTTTTTCTAAATAGGCCCGAACCACTTCTTTCTCCACAGAGGGCTGGTCACCTTCTCCCCATACCGTGCTGCCCAGTGCAGCAGTCTGGGAGCTGACCTTGTTCGTGAAGACAGAGGGAAAAAAATCATTGAGTACATTAGCTTTTTCCATATCCGCGGTCACTAGGTTGCCTCCCTCATTCAGTAAGGGGCCCACACTTTCCTTGACTTTCTTCTTGTTGCTAACATACCTGGAGAAACCCTTCTTGTTACTCTTAACATCTCTTGCTAGCTGCAACTCCAAGTGTGATTTGGCCTTCCTGATTTCACTCCTGCATGCCTGAGCAATATTTTTATACTCCTCCCTGGTCATTTGTCCAGTCTTCCACTACTTGTAAGCTTCTTTTTTGCGTTTAAGATCAGCAAGGATTTCACTGTTTAGCCAAGGTGGTCGCCTGCCATATTTACTATTCTTTCTACAAATCGGGATGGTTTTTTCCTGCAACCTCAATAAGGATTCTTTAAAATACAGCCAGCTCTCCTGGACTCCTTCCCCCTCATGTTGTTCTCCCAGGAAATTGTCCCCTACACTTTCCAAAAACGTCCTGGATTGTCTGTGCACCGCTGTATTGCTCTCCCAGCACATATCAGGGTGATTAAAGTCTCCCATGAGAACCAGGGCCTGCGATCTAGTAACTTGTGCTAGTTGCCGGAAGAAAGCCTCGTCCACCTCATCCCCCTGGTCTGGTGATCTATAGCAGACTCCCACCACGACATCACCCTTGTTGTTCACACTTCTAAACTTAATCCAGAGACTCTCAGGTTTTTCTGCAGTTTCATACCGGAGCTCTGAGCAGTCATACTCCTCTCTTACATACAATGCAACGCCCCCACCTTTTCTACCCTGCCTGTCCTTCCTGAACAGTTTATATCCATCCATGACAGTACTCCAGTCATGTGAGTTATCCCACCAAGTCTCTGTTATTCCAATGACATCATAGTTCCTTGACTGTGCCAGGACTTCCAGTTCTCCCTGCTTGTTTCCCAGGCTTCTTGCTTTTGTGTATAGGCACTTAAGATAACTCGCTGATTGTCCCACTTTCTCAGTCTGAGACAGGAGTCCTCCCTGTGACGGGTTGGATCACAAAAACCTCCTTGGGACCTGTCACCCGATGTGCAAAGGCTACCTCTGTTTCTATTCTCCCTGCCAGCTCAGTGGGTTCAGCTCCCTGTCTTGGTGAAGCCAGACACACCCGTCTGCTCCAGCACAGACTCAGGGTCTGAATCACGTGTCCCAAAGCTGCAGGTTTACCTGAAAACAGCTCACAGAAGTCTGCTTGCCTTTAGCACTCAGATGCCCAATTCCCAATGGGGTCTAAACCCAAATAAATCCATTTTACCCTGTATAAAGCTTATACAGGGTAAACTCATACATTGTTCGCCCTCTATAACGCTGATAGAGAGATATGCACAGCTGTTTGCTCCCCCAGGTATTAATACATACTCTGAGTTAATTACTAAGTAAAAAGTGATTTTATTTAAATACAGAAAGTAGGATTTAAGTGATTCCAAGTAGTAACAGACAGAACAAAGCAAGTTACCCAGCAAAATAAAATAAAATGTGCAAATCTATGTCTAATCAAACACTGAATTCAGATAATCTCACCCTCAGAGATGCTTCAGTAAGTTTTTTCTCAGACTGGACACCTTCCAGGCCTGGGCACAATTCTTTCCCCTGGTACAGCTCTTGTTCCAGCTCAGGTGATAGCTAGGGGATTCTTCATGATGGCTCCTCCTCCTCTCTGTTCTCTTCCACCCCTTTATATATCTTTTGCATAAGGCGGGAATCCTTTGTCCCTCTGGGTTCCCCCACCCCTCACTGGAAAAGCACCAGGTTAAAGATGGATTTCAGTTCAGGTGACATGATCACATGTCACTGCAAGACTTCATTACCCACTTGCCAGCATACACATATACAGGAAGACTCACAGGTAAATACAGCCATCTGCAGACAATGGTCCTGGTTAATGGGAGTCATCAAGATTCCAAACCACCATTAATGGCCCACACTTTGCATAATTACAATAGGCCCTCAGAGTTATATTTTATATTTCTAGTTTTAGATACAAGAGTGATACATTTATACAAATAGGATGATCACTCTCAGTAGATTATAAGCTTTGTGATGATACCTTTTGCATGAAGCATATTCCAATTACATTATATTCACTTATTATCATGTTTTTACAAAATCATATAGACTGCACAACGTCACACTCCCCTCTTGCACTCTCCTGCTCGTGCTTCCTCCTGGTATCCCATTTCCCCGCTTACCTCAGGACTTTGGTCTCCTCCCCCCGGTGAACCTAGTTTAAAGCCCTCCTCACTAGGTTAGCCAGCCTGCTTGCAAAGATGTTCTTCCCTCTCTTCGTTAGGTGGAGCCCGTCTCTGCCTAGCACTCCTTCTTCTTGGAACACCATCCCATGGTCGAAGAATCCAAAGCCTTCTCTCCAACACCACCTGCGTAGCCATTTGTTGACTTCCACAATTCGACGATGTCTACCCAGGCCTTTTCCCTGCACAGGAAGGATGGACGAGAACACCACTTGCGCCTCAAACTCCTTTATCCTTCTTCCCAGAGCCACGTAGTCTGCAGTGATCCGCTCAAGGTCATTCTTGGCAGTATCATTGGTGCCCACATGGAGAAGCAGGAAGGGGTAGCGATCCGAGGGCTTGATGAGTCTCGGCAGTCTCTCCGTCACATCATGAATCCTAGCTCCTGGCAAGCAGCAGACCTCTCGGTTTTCTCAGTCGGGGCGGCAGATAGATGACTCAGTCCCCCTGAGGAGGGAGTCCCCGACCACCACCACCCTCCTCCGTCAGCCAGTGTCCCAGTTCTCACCCCGCTGATATGGGGAGCAGGCTGGGCACCCAGCATCCATGGGGCCTGGCCCAGTTCTCCTCTCCTCTTCCCCAACATTAGGGTTGCCAACTTTCTACTCGCACAAAACCGAACACCCTTGCCCCTCTCCTGCCCCGCCCCTCCTCCAAGGCCCCACCCCTTCTCTGAGGCTCTGCCCCCGCTCACTCCTTCACCCCTCCCTCGGTCGCTTGCTCTCCCCACCCTCACTCACTAGCTCATTTTTACCGGGCTGGCTCAGGGGGTTTGGGTGTGGGAAGGGGTGATGGCTCTGGCTGGGGGGGTGTGGGCTCCAGGGTGGGGCCAGAAATGAGGAGTTTGGAGTTCAGGGTGCAAGAGGGGGCTCCGGGCTGAGGCAGTGGATTGGGATGCGAGACGGGGTGAGGGCTCAGGCTGGGCATTTGGGCTCTGGGGTGGGGCCGGGGATGAGGGTTTGGGGTTGCAGGAGAGGGCTCTGGGCAGGGGGGTGGAGCCGAGGGGTTCGGAGTATGGGAGGAGGCTCCGGGCTAAGGCAGGGGTGTGGGGTGTGGGAGGGGCTACAGGCTCTGGGCTGGGGGTGCGGGTTCTGGGGTGGGGCCAGAAATGAGGAGTTCAGGGTGCGGGAGAAGGCTCCGGGCTGGGGCAGTGGATTGGGATGTGGGGGTATGTGAGGGCTCTGTCTGAGGGTGTGGGCTCTGGGGTGGGGCTGGGGATGAGGGGTTTGCGGTGCAGGAGGGTGGTCCAGGCTGTGGCCAAGGGATTCAGATTTCGGGAGCGGGATCAGAGCTGGGGAAGGCGTTTGGGACATGGAGGGGGGCAGGGATGCAGGTTCCAGGTGGCGCTTACCTCAAGCAGATCCTGGAAGCAGCGGCATGTCCCACCTCCAGCTCCTAGGTGGAGGCACTGCCAGGCAGCTCTGTGTGCTGTCCCACCTGCAGGTGCCGCCCCCACAACTCCCATTGGCTCCGGTTCCCAGCCAATGGGAACTACTAAGCTGGCAATTGGGGCAGGGTCAGCGTGCGCAGCCCCCTGGATGCCCCTACACATAGGAGTCAGAGCGGGGACAGGCTGCTGCTTCCAGCTGGGACGCGGAGCCAGGGCAGGTAGGGAGCCTGCCTTAGCCCCACTGTGCTGCTGACCAGACTTTTAATGGCCCGATCGGCGGTGCTGACCGGAGCCACCAGGGTCCCTTTTTGACTGGAATGCCCAGTCGAAAACCAGACACCTGGCAACCCTATCCAACATGGGCAGCAGGCTGGGTACCCAGTGTCCATTGGGCCAGCCAGCCCATTAGGGCTCACACTGCAGTGCCCGGCGCTGTCTCTCCTCAGTGGGCCTGACTGGGGTCAGGGATGGATCTGTGTCCCTGGGGGATGTGGGGCAGTGTCTCTCCAGGGTATGGGGCGGCTGGTAAGGATGCACTGACCTCGGTTCTCTCCCCCAGACACCGTGGTCACCGGAGCCCGCACTGACCAGGTGAGTTGCCGTGCCGGTGCCCACAGTTTGCCAGATTTGGGCAGAACATTCCCATGGAAACAGGCACCAGGAGTTACAGCTAAACCTGGGAACCCCCTGGGCTGATCCCAGTGCCAGCGCCTTTGTCCTGGCCAGTAGTGAGGGTCACCGCGGGGTGACCCTAGCCCCGGGGGATAAACAGTGACCGGCTTGGCATGAAGGGAGAAAGAATTGAAGAATCTGAGTTTAATTCTCCAGTCAGTTTCATGTCACTGTAGCTCCACTGGAGTCAATGGGGTCAGATTCCCCGCTGGTGTAAATAAGCTGAATGAACCAAATCCCCAGTGAATGTAAATCAGCCTCCCGCCTGTGACCGCAATGGAGCGATGCTGATTTACACCAGCTGGGGATCTGGCCCCATAAATGCAATAGAAGAAAGGAGAAGGGTTTGTCTGTGGGTCCCTGATGATATCCCAGCTCATCTGGAGGAGTTTCCCTGACTGACCCACAGCTTGTCTCATCCCCAGAAGCCCCTGCTGAGGGGAGCCCTTGATCGTATGGGGGACTCCAAGTGCCTGCGTCCATCCCATTGATTTCAATAGGACTGAGGCAGGTGGTTAAAGTTAAGACCTGTGCTCCAGCACCCTCCTGAGCATGGCACTCCCCTGCCCCAGCTCTAAGGAGGGGCCGTTCCTCCCCCTCCCCCTCGCCGCGTCCTGGGGCCCTGCTCAGGGCTCCCGCCCTGGTGCTCCCTTGTAGACAAATTGAGACTGGAAACAGGGTGTAAATGTTTAACCATCTAAATGTATTGATGTCCCAGCAGCCCAGAATGGACAGGGACGTGGCAGTGACGTACGCGGTGGTGGGACAGGGCGGCTCTCGAGTGCGGGACACCCGGACGGCTCCGTAGCGCTGGGTAAGAGCAACTCTCTGTGAATGGTCCCATGTAGGAGGTGTTTTTTTTCTTCCCACAAAGCCAGTGCAGGAACTGGCCGGGGGTGCAGGATCTAACCCAGCCTCCCTGCCAACTCAGAGCCTCCATCTCCTCTCCCTGCTACCAAGGTCTGTGCTGGGACCACTCACTGGCTCCCCCTGCCAGGCCCCAGAGCTCACTCACCTGGAGCCTGAGCCCCAGCCCTTCCCCAGCATTTTATAACCCCAAGGACCACTGGCTCGGACTGGGGAGTGAGCAGCATCTGAGCAGTGGGGCTCAAAGGCAGGGAACTACCCCAGCTCTCCTTGCAGATATGGGGACAGGTGGATAACACAGGATGCCCAGGGCTGTCACCAGCCCATGGCTAGGGAATGCTCCCCTGTCCAGCGCTCAGGGAGATATTGGGAAGGGGTGGGGGCAGCTGCATTTGAGCTGGTCACTGGAATTTTCTGTCACTTCCCCACAGGATTCCCAGTGCCCCACAAGCCTGTGTGAGCCCCACACTCACTGCCAGCCTGAGCAGAGCCGCGGGAAGGAGATGGTGATGGAGCCTGTTAACCAGCCAGCAAGAACCAACGTTTGGGTCAATCGATGACACAGGGGAAGCTCAGACTCTTCTTGGGCAGTGGAAGCCGGGTGTGGCTGAGGTTGGGCTTCGCGTCACAGCCCATTGTTCTAGTTATGGCAGAACCTTCCTGGCTGAAGTTCCCACCCCGGAGGCCTGCACATAAAATCCCCTTGGTGACTGTGCATGCAGAGCGACAGGCAGTGACAAGCCATTTGCACAGGCAGCTGCCTGACATGCGCACCTATCCACGGGACATGCAAATGCTGGGTCCCAAATGGGTTCAACATGTGGACCCAAAAGACTCCTGCATTTACTGAGTGTCCAGGACGCAGATGCTGAGCCAAATCTCTCTGGTGCCAGCCTCACAGTAGGGGTGGGGCAGCGCGGGGATGCGTGTGTGGGCTATTGGAGGAGGATGTGCCAGTGTCTGTGTTAAGCCTCTGAGCATGTGCAGGGTGAGCAAGGCAGCAGATTTTTGATGGTATTGAAGTGCCTAAGTCCCATGGATGTCAATGAGAGTTAAGTGCCTGAGTCCCTTTAAAGACCTGGTCCCAAGAGCTCTCTGGCAGGCTGGGTCTGAGCTGGCTCTTGTGCAGTGAATAAAGTGATTTGCCTTCTCTCTGCCAACCTGCCTCCTGGGAGCATCATACAGCATCACCTGGTGCCAGGCGTTACGGTGCGACACACACGCAGACATTGCCTCCTCGAGTCTGCTGGGGCCCTGGGGAAACTTTGCAGTTACACAGACTTGGTTCAAGCATTGTTTTCTCATCCACACGGGGGCCACAGAGACTCCCAGATGCAGAGAGTCGTGAACATCACAGATTGAGTTGGCCAGGGCCTGATCTCTCTCTCTCTCTCACACACACACACACGCACTCTCTCTCTCTCTCTCTCACACACACACACACTCTCTCTCTCTCTCCCTCCACACACTCTGACAAACAATTTCATTAGCACAGAGTCGAAGCTGCCCCGGGGTATCTCGCACCCGTCCAGAACGCTGAGACCAGCCAAACTCACACGTCTGAAAACCAGAACATTCCGAGTTCAGGTAATTCACACTCAGGCTTCCTAAAACCAGGAAACCGAGGGAAGGGCCAGGCCCGCGCAACCTATACTCTGTTCTCGTTGATCGATGCCCCAATACGCCCAGGCTCTGCCTTCGCACTGTAGCACCCGCCCTCCGCTCACAGACTGAGCCTGCTCCACCCTAAGAACTCCGCCTCTGCTACATTTACACCCCTTCCCCCAGCTCCTCGATCCTACGCGAACGACGCCATTTAATTCGCGACTTTCCCTCGCCTGTCAGCAAACCCACAGAGCAGCCCCACCCCGACCCCCACCTCCCTGCTGACAGTCCCCGTGATCAGAACACCCCCAAGCCGACTGGCACAGCCTGTACAACGCAGCGCTGCACAGGGCAAACTGGGTCTCTCAAGTACAAACACCTCTTGGGCCTTCACTCGCCACCCCGTCCCCAATGGCCTCAGAGCCCATCACAGCCCTGCCATGCTTCTCAGTCAAACCCCTCCACCTTTCACACAGCCACACCTGGCTCAGGGAATGCAGCTGGAATACAGGCCAATGATTCCCAGTGGCTGCCGCCGGCCCCCGGGGAGCAGAGGTGAGGTGCGTGGGCATTTACCTTAACTCTGCCTTTCCAGGGGTTCACAGTCTGAGCTTTGCTGGACTCAATGCCCTGGCAGGGCAGGAGCTATCGCCGGGCACCTGAACTCTGCGCTACCAGCGTGTTTTGTCAGTGACTAATCCAGAAGCAGCTCTCACAAGTGTGTCCTCCCCTGTTCTGTGCCGCTAAAGCAGCTTCTCTGCAGACACCCCCAGAGCAGGTGTTGTGTTCCCCTGTCATGGGGGAGAATTCCTGCTACAGTCAGCTACCGACTGGGGGAACTGGAGAAAGTGGCTTCATCTCCTTGGGCCTGTAAAATGGGAATAATTCTCCCCTGCCTTCCAGAGGTGTGGGGAGGGTGAAATCCAGGTATGATTGGGAGCAGCTGAGATGCTACAGCAGTGAGGGCACCTAGCTAGACACGGCCAAGACAGAATGCCGTCTCCCCATTCCAGAGAGAAAAGCAGCCTCAGTCGGGCAACCAGGGCAAGCCAGGGCCTGCTGCAGTTCAGCCATAGAACTGACAAGCCCTATAGGCAAATAATGTGATGAATTCATGTTACTGGGGCTGGAGCTGTGGGAAGTAAAACCTGGGTTTGGGCACGAGATGGCAATTTAACATCTGAGGACTCTGGAAAGGCCTATTGGGTTGCTAGGAGCTCCCATGCCACGTTTATGTGAGTTCCAGCGGGTGGGCGAGGAATGTGCAAAGAGTGAGTTGAGGGTTGATGGCTAGAGGTGGGTTTTTTTCTGGTGCCTGGATGAAGACACCAGGAATGGATGCTCAAGGCACCAGAGACTAGTCCATTGGGGGCTGTATGGTCCAGGCAACTGAGAAGGCAGAACTGAGACCAAGTTCTGAGGATGTAAGACCCAGGAGTTTCTGAGAAAGACGTTTGTCCTGGGATCTGCAATGAGACTTTCCCGTGTTCAAGAGGGTAAAGAGGGCACTTCTATATGGACAGTCACTGAGTTCATTCCTGGCTTTACGTGCAAGTAATAAAGTAAGAGTTTGTTAAACAAGCCCAGAGTAGCGTTGTGGTGACTGTCTGTTCCTGCCCGTGCTTTGAAGAGCACCTACCATATATATCAGCGAGTATCCCACTCCTGGGGGCTGGAAGCTGGGAATAAGGTAGAACAGTGGGGGAAGACACAAGTAAAATGTCCTCTTGTGAAGCTTGGTGGTAGCAGGAGATACATAACCCCAAGGCACAGGGAACCAGAGGTTGTAACAGGCAGCTATATTGTATAATGGGCACTAGGGTCACCAGATGGTGAGGGGTGGGAAAGGGGTGTCTATGCGCTGAGGAGAACATGATTATATGCTGATTACCTGTTACTGGAATCTGAAATCAAAGGCCCAATCTGCATAAAGAAACAGGTTGATCTGCCCAGTCTGGGTTCTGGTTATGAAACAGTTACAAATTGGTAACTTCAGGGAAAATCCAGTTGTGGGTTTGGAAGGACTGACACCTTCCGCAGCCTGAGGTGAACATCAGAACATAAGAATGGCCATACTGGGTCAGAACAATACTCCATCTAGCTCAGTGTCCTGTCTTCTGACAGGGGTCAGTGCCAGGAGCCTCAGAAGGAATGAACAGAGCAGGCAATTTGAGAGTGGTCCATCCCCGTCGTCTACTCCCAGCTGCTGGCAGTCAGAAGCTAGGGAGACACAGAGAATCGGGTTGCATCCCTGACCATCTTGGCTCATATTGATGGACCAATCCTCCAGGAACTTATCTAATGATTCTTTGAACCCCATTATACTTTTGGCCTTCACAACACTCCCTGCAATGAATTCCACTGACGGACTGTGTGCTGTGTGAAGAAGTACTTCCTTTAGTTTGTTTTAAACCTGTTGCCTATTAATTTCATTGAGTGGTCGCTGGTTCTGGTGCCATTTGAAGGAATACATAACATTTCCTTATTCACTTTCTCCACACCAGTCATGATTTTATAGACCTTTATCATATCCCTTCTTAGTCATCTCTTTTCTAATCTGAAAAGTCCCAGTCTAACTAATCTCTCCCCATATGGAAGCTGTTCTACACTCTTGAGCATTGGCCTACTAAACCCAGGGTGGTGAGTTCAATCCTTAAGAGGGCCACTTAGGGATCTGGGGCAAAAATCAGTACTCGGTCCTGCTAGTGAAGGCGGGGGGCTGGACTCGATGACCTTTCGGGGTCCCTTCCAGTTCTGGGAGATAGGTATAGCTTTATTTATTTAATAATTTTTGTTGTCCTTTTTTTGTACTTTTTCCAATTCTAAAATATTTTTATGAGATGGGATGACCAGAACTGCATACATTATTCAATATGTGAGCGAACCATGGATTTATATACAGGCATTATGATATTTTCCATTTGTTTCCTAGTGGTTCCCAACATTTTGTTAACTTTTTTGACTGCTGCTGCACACTGAACGGATGTTTTCAGAGAACTATCCACAATGTCTCCAAGATCTTTTTCTTGAGTGGTAACAGCTAATTTAGACTCCATCATTTTGTATGTATATTTGGGATTAGTTTTCCAGTTTTGTGAGATCCCTTTGTAACACCTTAAAGTCTGCTTTGGACTTAACTATCAGGAGTAATTTTGTACTGCCTGCAAATTATGCCAGCTCACAGTTCACCCCCTTTTCTAGATCATTTATGAATATGTTGAACAGCACTGGTCCCAGTACCAATCCCAGGGGAACACCTTTATTTATGTCTCTCCATTCTGAAAACTGACCATTTATTCCTACCCTTTGTTTCCTATCTTTTCACCAGTTACTGATCCATGAGACGACTTTCCCTCTTATCCGATGACCACTCACTTTGCTTAAGTACCTTTGCTGCGGGACCTTATCAAAGGTTTTCTGAAACTCCAAGTACATTATATCCACTGGATCACCCTTGTACACATTTTTCTTGACCCCTCAAAGAATTCTAATAGACTAATGAGGCATTATTTCCCTTTGCAAAAGACATGTTGGCTCTTCTCCAATAAATCGTGTTCATCTATTTGTCTGACAATTCTGTTCTTTACTATAGTTTCAACCAATTTCCCTGGCACTGAAATTAGGCTTACCAGCCTGTAATTGGCAGGATTGGCTCTGGAGCCTTTTTCTTTTTAAATTGGCATCACATTAGCTATCCTGTAGTCATCTGGTCTAGAAGCTGATTTAAATGATAGGCTACATATCACAGTTAGTAGTTCTGAAATTTCACATTTGAGTTCCTTCATCTGGTCCTGGTGATTTGTTACTGTTTCATTTATCAGTTTGTTTCAATACCTCCTCTATAGACTCTTCAGTCTGGGACAGTTCCTCAGATTTGTCCCCTAAAAATATTGGCTCAGATGTGGGAATTTAAATTGCTGCTAGTTTTTGAATCTTTGGTTAGTTGCTCTTCAGATGCTTTATTGGCCTATCTAATAATACTTTTACACAGTGTTTATGCTCCTTTCTATTTTCTTCAGTAGGATTTAACTTCCAATTATTAAAGGATATCTTTTTGCCTCTAGCCATTTCTTTTACTTTGTTGTTTGGCCATGGTGGCACTTTTCTGGTGGTCTTACTTTTTTTTTTTTAATTTGGTGTATACATTTAATTTGAGCTTCTATTATGGTGTTTTTAAATAGTTTCCATGCAGCTTGCAGGCATTTCACATTTGTGACTGTATATTTTAATTTCCATTTAACTAGCTTCCTCATTTTTATATTGTTCCCCTTTCTGAAGTTAAATGCTACTGTGGTGGGTTTCTTTGGTGTGTCCCCCCCTTTGCCCCCAAGACACACGGATGTTAAATTGAATTATATTATGGTTGCTATTACCAAGCAGTTCAGCTATATTCACCTAGTGTAATAGGTCCTGTTCTTCACTTAGGACAAAATCAGGAATTGCATCGCCCCTTGTGATTTCCAGAACTAGCTGCTCCAAGAAGCAGTCATTTATGGTATAAAGAAACTTTATCTCTGCATCCTGTTCTGACATGACATGTACCCAGTCAATATTGGAAAATTGAAATTATATATATTATTTTTATACCTTCTGTAATCTCCCAGAACATTTCACAGTCACCATAACCACCCTGGTTAAGTGGTTAGTAGTATATCCCTACAGCTATATTCTTAATATTCTTCTTAGGTTGGAGCTGGGGGTTGATCTCTGTTAAACTTTTTAGCCTCTGTGTAGGTTCATTTATTGTTTTAATCTGTTTTCTCTCTTTCACCTTCAGAATAAATGTGGTAGCTTAGAAGTAGCTGTGTGGCAACTTGTAACTGCAGGTGAGACACTGGCCATAGTCCTTGGAGAGAAAGCAGAGCTCAGACATTGGCCTTTTAGGGAGTCTGGCTTGCTGGGGATATCACAGTGTAGGCAGAGAACTATGCAGCAAGGAGGGACACTGGGATCTCCACCCATGAAAGGTGATGGCTGAGGAGTCAGAAGCCTAGAGCAGGTGCTCTTAATGGACCACAATGGGAGAATACAGGTGCAGTTGCCCTGAATTATAACACTGGTAACTGCATATTCATAAGGGAAGTGATTTGGGAGCTCTCTCCTTCCTAGGCCACTAAGCTCATTTCACATAAAGGCTTTAAATCTATAGGCAAGCCATTGGAAAGGACTTCAATAACTTGTAAACACAAGGATGTGTGGCTAGACCCACAGTGCAATGACAATAAGAAATGATGCCCAGGGTGTGGTATTTAAGCATAAGTGAGACTTTACTGAAGTTGAAGGGACACTGGATGCTTCTGCTAAGTTACAAAGAAAGGGCCTGATCTGACAGCTGCCAGTGAGAGCTTGGCCATGGACATCAGTGGAAGTTCTCACCAGCACAGACCCTCCCTAGTCTCAAGGTTTTGACAATTTTTGTCTAGCGGATGCTAGAAGGACTTTGCAGCTTTGGAGCGGATGCTATCTGAGTAACGTCTTCTTAAATTCACCTCCAATTTCCCTCACAAACTCTACACCACTCCCTGACCTGATTTACCAATTTTCAGACCACTCTGACTATTCATAGGGGTTTAAAGAAGGTGCCAAATTCAGCTTTAAGCAGGGACACATGTGCAACTTGAACTCTGGAGAGGCGACCGCCCAGCTGCCCTTTCTCTCCTCTGTGACCCTGGCTCGGGTCTGATTTCAATGTTAAAACCACAATGTTCAGTGTAAGGCCTGTGACAGAAGAGCTGGGAGACCAGCGTCCCTCTGGCCGCAGCGAGGCCGGTAGCAGACACGGCCCCGTCTCTCACAGGGGCTGTGGCTTTTCTTCTCTCTGAACCTCGGGGAGCACGTGGCAGATCAGAGAGCACCTGCAGCTTCTCTGCTCCCTGCAGATCAGACGGGGAGAGGTCAGATCAGAGAGCCACGGAGACATCTCTCCCTGAGACACTGAGGAGCAGAGACAGACAGGCCTTCCCTGCTGCCGAATCCCTGAGAGGCTGCTGTGATTCTCACCACTGCTCTCAATGGTCCTGCCGCTGGGCCTCTGCCTGCTCTGTGAGTATGGGCACAATTAGCTGGGTTTAGCTTGTCTTTAAGGGAAGACTGAGAACTGCTAATGAGTCACTTTTTAATTATTTCTAGGACAATGGTTCTCAAACTTTTGTACCGGTGACCCCTTTCACATAGCAAGCCTCTGAGTGCGATCCCCCTTATAAATTAAAAGCACTTTTAAATATATTTAACACTGTTATAAATGCTGGAGGCAAAGCAGGGTTTGGGGTGGAGGCTGACAGCTCACGACCCCCCCATGTAATAACTTTGTGACCCCCTCAGGGGTCCCGACCCCCAGATTGAGAACCCCTGTTCTAGGAGATATGTTCAAGGGCTCCTCTTTTTAGCTTCCATAGCTCCACCAATTACCATTGCCACGCGTGTTACCAAGGATTGCAGCGGATTCTCCATCACTGGCAATTTTTAAATCAAGACTGGACGTTTTTCTAATAGATCTGCTCTAGGAATTATTTCAGGGAAGTTCTCTGGACTGTGCTGAGCATCAAACTAGATCAGGGGTTGGCAACCTTTCAGATGTGATGTGCCGAGTCTTCATTTATTCACTCTGATTTAAGGTTTCCCGTGCGAGTAATACAGTTTAACGTTTTTAGAAGGTCTCTTTCTATAAGTCTATAATATATAACTAAACTATTGTTGTATGTAAAGTAAATAAGGTTTTTAAAATGTTTAAGAAGCTTCATTTAAAATTAAATTAAAATGCAGAGCCCCCGGACCGGTGGCCAGGACCCGGGCAGTGTGAGTGCCACTGAAAATCAGCTCATGTGCCGACTTCGGCACGCGTGCCATAGGTTGCCTACCCCTGGACTAGATAATCACAATGTTTAGCAACTGTAAAATGATTTCAGCGCTTCATTCCAACTCATATTTCTGCTGCTGGCTTTGATTCAGAGGCAAACACCACCAAATATGTTCTGTTTGCAGCCATGTAACCCATAAAGATGAGTTTTAGTACTGACGACAGCAGGATTTATATTTTTATATTAACTTAGATTATTTTCATTCTTTGTAAGTCTAGTTTGAGCAGAGCTAGCGCGTGTCCATCTCCCCGTGCTGGGAAGCTCTCGCCCAGCTGCAGTGTAGATGGACCCAGTGAGACGATAGGGTCTCAGCTCACCAGCAGCCTCACCATTGTCAGGTGACAATGGAGAGGTTCACGGCAGGATCTGGAGGATACTGAGGTAGCTTTGTGGATGTTTATGGGGATTCCTCCCAAGTGTAGGGCCAAGAGAGGGGTTATTGGGAGAGATTAACGAGAGTTTGTACTGCGAGGGGAACGAGCCAGAAGCAGAAGAGGGAGGGAGGGGATGAGCATGGGCACAAGGGTGATTAGGAGCTGGGATAAGATGATCAGATGAGAAACTTCTGTGTCTGTGACGGGAGAAGAAGGAGAGAGCTGTAGGATGGGGGGAGGAAGGAAGCAGGGAGGGGAGGAAGGTCACATCATATTGTGCCAGCTTTCCCTCTAAATACCTTAGTGAAACCCTGTGCAGAGAGAAGAGGAGTGGGAAAGTCTGAGGAGGGTGAATAAAGGGCTGGGGTTGCTGGCGTGGCTATTGATCCGAGGGGAGAGGTGCAGGGGCTTGACTAGGAAGATGGCAGAACTGATGGAGGACAGAACAAATTTGTAGTGGAGGAAACCAGCCTGGGGACGGGATTCCCACCAGAGACGCTCGGCAGTCCGAGACCGGGGGGACGCCCCGTGTGCTCATTGCCATGAGGGCAAAAGCTCCATGTATTTTAAATTTGTGTAGCTCTGATAAGCTCCCAATTGACCTGGCTGCACTAACGACAGGAATTTATATTTTATTGCACAGGGGCGCTGGCTGCAAGCCAGGAAATCTGCAGCTCTCCCGGTGAGTGTTGGTGCCGTGTAACAACGTTCATTATAGAACAGAGGGGCTGATCCTCAGGCACGCTAAGGCCTGTTGAGGCAGTGTAAAGATGCTAAAAGAGGGTGTAAATTCACACTCACTTTACCAGTGGATGGGGCTTTAGTGTAAATGAGAAGCAGGCCCTGTGTGTCCGGGGGGTAGAGCAGAGCACCGGGAATCAGGACTCATGGGGATATTTTGAATATCGCCACTGACTGTAAAAAAAGCCCGATGCTGTTTCAATGGGCCAGACTCCTTCTGACTTCAGTGGGAGCAGAGTTAGACCTACGGGATGAGTGCGAGGGGCCTGAATCCAATGGGAGTGTAAATGGGAGCACAGGTTACATGGGATCAGGTGTAAATTGATCTGAAAATAGATGAAAGGTTGTAAGCGGCAAAGCAGTGGAATTTGCACCAATTTGGCATCGGGTGAGGACCAAGTTCAGCCACTGGCATAATGGGAGCAATTCCCACTGAGTTCAAGTGGAGTTCCACATGCTTCAGTAATGCCCTGCTTGGTGCATACATGTCCCACTCCGTGCCTGGTCCACAGAGGGTGTGAGTATGTCAGAGCCTCACTCGCTCATGCTTTTAGCTCTGGAAGTCCCTGGGGTTCTGGCCATGATGCCAGGTGTGTAAATGGGGGCTCAGATGGGTTTCAGACCCAGAGCTCCTTGGAACGCAAGGCGTGAGCTTTTGTATCTTGAGCTGAAGCTCTCTCGCTGGACCTGTCACAGACCCTCCACCCTCTGCGGAATGGCCCAGAGAGGACCCACACGCTCCCAGAGAGTCCCACATTTCCTCTGATAAAAGCAAACTTCTCCTGAGCATCGGAGCCCCCAGCAGTTTGAGTCTCGGATGAGCCCCGCTTACATGATAGCCACCACCTTGGGCAACACACCAGGGGCTGAGCTCATCTCCCTCGCCCTTTTTACAGATGGCAGTGACCACACCCGAGGCACGTCCACACTGCAATCAGAGGTGTAAGTAGAGCATGTGTAGACACATCTGGGCTAGTTCAGATAACAACAGCAGTGAAGACACGGCAGCCTGAGACGCTGGATTCACCCTTGAGCAGCTACCCCATCCTGCTGCGGCTTCACTTCTATGGTTACTCGAGCTAGTGCAACCAAAGCCAACGTGAGTCTGCTCCATGTACTGCAGCCACAACTTGGATTGCAATGTGGATGCACCCAAAGTGCCCGGCAGGGAGAACCAGCCCCCTTGGGACATGGCTGCAGGTGGGGATAAATCATCAAGCGAAGGCTAGTGACTCCACCCAGCTCGTTTCCCAGGGCATGTCCTGCCAGTCCCCTTCCCTAGGTGAAGCCTCTGGAGTAAACAGATGTAGCCCTGCTGGAGTCGGGGCAGCTTTGCTGATTTCCCCCCGATGAGGAGCTGGCCCAAGAGGGATAAAAGCAGCGGAGCCGATGGGAGCTGATGGGGATGTAAAGCACGAGGGGGGCAGCTCCTCCTGAGCTACGTGGGGCATCTGGGTTTGAATTTACAAATCCAGCTGGTGAGAGGGAGACCCTTGTTTCCCGTGGCATAAAGTCCCAGACTGAGGTGAGCCCAATCCAGGGCGACACACAAGGGCCTGGCTAGTCTCTGCCATAATTCAAATGTCAGCTCCATGAGAGAGGAGCCGTTTCACCAAATAATGTTTCCTCCACACCTAGGTGACCTCCCTGCCCCATCACTGATCCTGAACAAGGGCCCTACCCCCCAAGGGGACACCATCATACTGATGTGCTTCATCCCAATGGACACCTCGGTGATGCGTGTCATCTTCTGTAAGGATGGCAAGGAGATTTTAATGCTGCCCAAGGATAGAAACAAATTAATCGTTGAGTCAGCCCAGCCAGCGTCTCCAGAGAGCGCAGGGGAGTATTTCTGCCGCTACCAGCACAAGGACGACAGGAACCAGGAGAAGACTTCTCTCCCCAGTGCCCACCGATACCTGAGTGCACCAGGTAACACGCTGAATGAAGGGAGGGCTGCTTAGCACACAGGGGGCAGGCATCAGGGGCGTGGTGCTAGAGTAAAAGCACCAGTGGCAGTGGCAGCTAGAGTAAAAGTTTCAGAACTTCCATCTTTTGTGCTGTACTCTCCATTCCTGAACTCCAGCTCAATGCCAATTGTTGTTGTTTTTTATTTTATTTAACGGTTGAACAAGATTCCACCAGCCCTTTCTGAGTTTTATGCAGGTGAAAAACAGGTTTAACCTGTTCAAAAAATTGATAAATCCTTAAATGAGTAATTTGTCAGGTGCATCATCAGGAATGTCTATATGGATTTTGCTTGATATTCAGAGCAGACGGGGGTAAACTAACCAGGTTGTGACCGTTTGAAAACCCCCCTATGGCACATGCACAGCAGGAAATGGTGCTAAATAATAAACTACTCATGGTTGAATATCTAAGTTCTGGACACCCATTATCCAGATCCATATTTTGCAGTTCTCCCCTATCTAATGAGCTTGCTCAAAACCCTGGGTTAAAAACCCTTCCATCTTTTCTTGGCACTGGGAAAGAGGAAGTTCAAAATCTGCATCTGAATATTGCAGCTCTGGCCCATCTCTCTCGTTTATGTTCTAGGGCTTATTTCATTATAGACTCCATGGTTAATAAACAGGTGCTCAGGCCGGGAACTCATTTAATATGTGGTGGATTCTCCATTGCTTGAAGTCTCTAAAGCAAGACTGGATGTCTCTTTCTAAAAGACATGTTCTAGCACAACAGAAGTTGTGGGCTTGAGATACAGAAATTGCTTTCTGTTATGCAGGAGGTCAAATCATAAAAGTCCCTTGTGGCCTTTAATGTCTATGAATCTATTTATAAATAGAGCTAAAATATTTTAGTCCTAGGACCACCTAGATCCTAATTCCTTTGAATGCAAGAGAAAAGCTTCCATTGATTTCAGTGAGAGCAGAGTTAGCCCCTTATATATATGTCTCTGCCCAGTATCATATGGAAGAAATTTAGGTTTTGTGTATTTTACTTTGTGAGGCCGGGCACAAGGTGAAAAAGGCGTATCAATTGCTCAGGGTCTGATCCAAAGCCCATTGAAGTCAATAGGAGTTTTAGGACCCAGTTCAGTAGGGTTCCGATTAGCATCTCTTTTCTGGACGATGTATTCATCGATGAACGATGTCCAGTTCACACCACCATTTACATAGCCTGTGAATTCAGCACATTAGGGTTTCTCAAATCAGCTTCAATTTTTCAGTGACTCCCTTAGTTTGCCAGTGCTTTTCCTGGTCACGTGCTTTAAAGCTTAAAGGCCTAATCAAGCAAGGTGCTGAGCAGCTGCAAATCTCAGTAGGCCCAACTAGAGCTGAGGGCAGTCAGCACCTCGTGGGTATTTGGGCTCTGAGTTAATCTTTCCTTGTCTGGACTTTGGTGGAACTCTACTGATTCAGACCAACTGAGGAGCTGGTTCGTTTCCTACTTTCTGAGTAACAGTAAAGGGTGGTGAGCTGCTAGAGCCCTCTAGTCTGTATATGGCACAAGCGTTCTTTTATTTATTTGATCATTCATTTTTTTGGTGTGCCCATACGATGATTTCAAACAGTCACATGTGATGACTCTATAATTTGAGGGATCCTGTGAGAATTGAAAATCCCACCTTTGTGTTGAGATAAAGAAAACTCTTTTGCCTGTAAAAGTGGTGTTTTAACAACTATTTTGAGTTTTACTCAGGTCAGTGGAAAATAAGGGAAATTAAGTTACTGATTACAAAGAGATCTTTGTTTGATTGCTTGCCCTAAACTAGAGGAAGTAAACCTTTTTGGTGTAAAATGTCAGATTGGGTGCTTGAATGCGTGTGTTAATAATTAAGCTGCAGAATTCAGCTCCAACTCTGAATTTTTTTACATATATTTGGTTTTCAAATTTTAATAGATTTTTAGCTTAGACCTTTTATCAAGTGCTCAACAATTTTGTTGTTTAACCATTCACTCCGTTAATGATCAGAAGATCATTTTCCTCAAAGTGACATAATCCATGTAGGCTGATTGTGTAGTGGGGGGACCAAAACTGGACGTAATACTCCAGGTGTGGCCTCACCAGTGCCAAATAAAGGGGAATAATCACTTCCCTCGATCTGCCGGCAATGCTGCCACTAATACAGCCCAATATGCCATTGGCCTTCTTGGCAACGAGGGAACACTGCTGACTCATATCCAGCTTCTCATCCATTGTAATCCCCAGGTCCTTTTCTGCAAAACTGCTGCTTAGCCAGTCGGTCCCCAGCCTGTAGCAGTGCATGGGATTCTTCTGTCCTAAGTGCAGGACTCTGCACTTGTCCTTGTTGAACCTCATCCGATTTCTTTTGGCCCAATCCTCCAATTTGTCTAGGTCACTCTGGACCCAATCCCTACCCTCCAGCATATCTATGTCTCCTCCCAGTTCAGTGTCATCTGTGAACCTGCTGAGGGTGCAATTCCTCCCATCATCCAGCTCATTAATAAAGATGTTGAACAAAACTCGCCCCAGGACCGACCCCTGGGGCACTCCACTTGATACCAGCTGCCAACTAGACATAGAGCCATTGAACACTACCCGTTGAGCCCGACAATCTAGCCAGCTTTCTATCCACCTTATAGTCCATTCATCCAATCCATACTTCTTTAACTTGCTTGCAAGAATACTGTGGGAGACCATATCAAAAGCTTTGCTAAAGTCAAGATATATCACATCCACTGCTTTCCCCATATCCACAGAGCTAGTTATCTCATCATAGAAGGCAATCAGGTTGGTCAGGCATGACTTGCTCTTGGTGAATCCATGTTGACTGTTCCTGATCACCTTCCTCTCCTCCAAGTGCTTCAAAATGGATTCCTTGAGGACCTGCTCCATGATTTTGCCAGGGATTGAAGTGAGGCTGACCGGTCTGTAGTTCCCCAGGTTCTCTTTCTTCCTTTTTTTAAATATGGGCACTATGTTTTCATTTTTCCAATCATCTGGGACCTCCCCCGATCGCCACGAATTTTCAACGATAATGGCCAATGGCTCTGCAGTCACATCAACCAACTCCCTCAGCACCTTGGATGTATTAGATCTGGACCCATGGACTTATGCATGTCCAGCTTTTCTAAATAGTCCTTAACCTGTTCTTTCACCATTGAGGGCTGCTCACCTCCTTCCCATACTGTGTTGCCCAGTGCAGCAGTCTGTGAGCTGACCTTGTCTGTGAAGACCGAGGCAAAAAAAGCTTTTTCCACATCATGTTTCACTAGGTTGCCTCCATCATTCAGTAAGGGTCCCACACTTTCCCTGACCTTCTTCTTGTTGATAACATACCTGTAGAAACCCTTCTTGTTATCCTTCACATCCCTTGCTAGCTGCTGATCTAGCAATATTTTTATACTCCTCCCTAGTCATTTGTCCAAATTTCCACTTCTTCTAAGCTTCCTTTTTGAGTTTAAGCTCACCAAAGATTTCACTGTTAAGCCAAGCTGGTCGTCTGCCATATTTGCTATTCTTTCTGCACATCAGGATGGTTTGTTCCTGCTCCTTAAATAAGGCTTCTTTAAAGTACAGCCATCTCTCCTGGACTCCTTGCCCCCTCATATTAGCCTCCCAAGGGATCCTGTCCATCAGTTCCCTAAGGGAATGATTCTTCTGGATTTCTTCCAATTTCTTCATGACATTTACTATATTGACATTTACTATATTGGGTAAATAATCTGTCATAAAAAGATGATCTAATCAATCCTGTTTGGATGAAACTCCACGGACAGTACCGTGGAATTGTCAAAGTACTTCTGTCAGGATTCCCTCCCCACTCTGAACTCTAGGGTACAGACATGGGGACCTGCATGAAAGACCCCCTAAGCTTATTTCTACCAGCTTAGGTTAAAAACTCCCCAAGGCACAAATTCTCCCTTGTACCTTGGATTAGGTAATGCTGCCACCACCAAGTGATTAGACAAAACTCAGGGAAAGGACCACTTGGAGTTCCTACTTTCCCCTAATATTCCCCCAAGCCCTACACCCCCTTTCCTGGGGAGGCCTGAGAATAAACAAATTGAGCACAAACCAACCTTGGGGTTTTTTAGATTAAAAAACCCAGAACTTTATTAGAAAGAAAAAGGTTAAAAGAAGCACCTCTGTGAAATTAGAATGGAAGATAATCTCACAGGGCAGTCAGATTCAAAACATAGAGGATTTCCCTCTGGGCAAAACTTTAAAGTTACAAAAAGAAAACCAGGAATACACCTCCCTCTCAGCACAGAGAAAATCACAAGCCAAAATAAAAGTAAGCTAACGCATTCCCTTGCTAGTACCTACTAATCCTAATGGAGTTGGATTGCTTGCTTTCTTGATCTGTCTCCGGCAAGCACACAGAACAGNTCAGAGGAAGCATGGCCATGAATCTTTAGAAGTGGAGGCAGATGGTGTCCCTGCCTAAACCATCAACTCCAGAAGCCATATGACTTCATGTCCTATGCTTCCTCCCCTACTGACTGGCCATCAAATGGGTGATTGCCCTGTTATGTTACCAGTATATACATAGAAAAGTTAGATAAAAACATCAGTATTCTTGTTGGAAGGTTAAAGCATAATACAACTTTATTTCTTAGACTTCAGAATGACACCACCAAAACCTGAGAGAGACAAAGCAGGCTGCTCCCTAAGGCAGCGAGACACACCTCACACGACTTTACTCTGGGCTGGCTCTTACAATCCATACTGACACAGATCACATGACTTCCCTCAGAGCCTACAAGCCTACAAGCAGTACTAGGAACTCCCTTACAAATTAAAGTGATAGCCCTCAATTCTGCCACAGTTTTCAATACACCTCAGAACCCAACATCTAAGACATCTCATAGATAAGGCTGCAAGATTGTCATGGAGGTCACGGAAGTCACCTCTGTGACTTCTGAAGTGACCCATGCGGCTGGCTCCAGGGCTGCCCAAGCAGCTCAGGCAGCCCCTGGGCCAGCCACACTGGCTGCTGCTGGGGCAGTCTTGGGTCACCACAACCCCACCCCCCTCCAGCAGCAGCAGGAGTTTGGATGTGGGAGGGGGCTCAGGGCTGGGGATTGGGGCATGGAGGGGGTGAGGGCTCTGGGCGTACCTTGTGGGGGCTCCCCAGAAGCGACAACATGTCCCTCCCTCCCTCAGCGCCTAGCTCTGCGTGCTACCTCTGCTGGCAGGCGCCGCCCCCATAGCTCCTATTAGCCTCAGTTTCCAGCCAATGGGAGCTGCGGAGCTGGCAGCATGCGGAGTTAGGAGCATAGGGAGGGACATGTCGCCACTTCCGAGAAGCTGGGTAGGGAGCCTGCCGGCCCCGTCAACCCCCCTCCCCCAGCACCAGCAGGGGTCCCAGGCTGCTCCCACCTGAGCACCTGCGGGGGCCCCCAGACAACCCCCCCAGCACTTGCGGCGCCCGCCAGACTGCCCCCCCAAGCACCTGCAGGCCGCCCCATGCACCCGCAGCACCCACATGTAATTCCGTGTTAATTACTGACATTTTGCTTCTGATTTATATATGGGTTTCAGATTATTGAAGGGAGCTATAATCTACTGTACATCTACCCTACAGATATACTTGGGGCCAGCAACTCTGGAGGGGAAGCATCTGCCAAAGGTAACCGGTTTTCTTTAGTTCTGTGTGATTTCTCTGTAAGAACGGGGAAGCCTTGCACTGAGATTAGACAAATTTTGCCTATCCTAATTAGGAGCAGCCACAGTGTGACAGCCTAGCCCACCGGTGAGAGGGTTACAAGTTTCCCTCGCTGCCTAGCCACAGAGGCTGTGGCTTGTTACAGCCGACAAAGTCAGAGGCTTGGTTCTTTAGTTCATGAAATGGCAGCTGATGTTTTCAGCTCTGGAGGTCCCCAGTTCAGTCCCCAATGTATCAGCCCAGATTCCAGTTGCCAGCATGTCTCCGAAAGGGCCCCAAGGGTGCAGAGCAGGGGGCTGACACCAGCTGACCAGGTGCTAGGGCTGGACACCGGAGGGCAAAGAGGCAGCAGTGAGGAAGATCCTCGCAGGAGTGGGGCCAGGCAGGGTTACATGAGGCCTCTAACCAGTAGGGCTGGGGTCAGTCAATTGCCTCCCCCTGGCTTGTCCAGGATGTGTCATTGCTGGGTGAAATTCCCCCCCCACACACACACACACCCGTGTGTGTGGTGTGGGGGGAAGCATTCAGCAAAGACCCCTCCAGCCAGGCGGGGAGTGGGACTTGTCTTGTGCATTTGCTCCCACACTCAGCCCCATGGCACGTGACCTCTCACCCTGCTCTCTCCCACATTCCAGTGCCTGCTGTTCTGCTCTGGGTCTGGATCCTGCGCTCCACCCTGGTCCTGCTCCTCATGATGTCTGCCCCGATCATCACCTGCATCATGGAGAAAAGAGCCGTCACTCAGCCTGAGCCGGAGCGACAGGAGAGGCCTGCAGGGAATGGCAGGGGAGAGCCCCCATATGCTGAGGGGAATGGCAAGGAGGAGGAGTAAGAAGAGGAGGCTGGAGGTCCTGGGGGCCCATGATGGTCCCTGGGGGCACCCAGGGCTGTGAGGCACTTCACTACCAGCTGCCCCTAGCATGATCAAGCCTTATCTGTGCCCACCAGGGATCAGCTCTCCGACTCCCCCGGATACAGGCCACACAAGCCGTGCCCTCTAAGCCTTGTGGGGGGGTGACCTCTCTCCTGGTTGGCAATAGGCACACTCCAGCCCCCAGCCCTCCGAGCGTCCCCCTGCAGCTGCCAGCTCCTGTCCCACGGGGCACTCACAGCAGTCACAGATCCACTGCTCCCAAAGGAACAGGGCCCCCAGCTGACCAGTTGCATCTCCAATCACCGCCCTGATCAACAGACAGCCCTAGATCCCTTCAGAGTGACAACAAGGACAAATGATTTCACAGAGAGTAGAGATTCGAGGGATAGCAAGGAGAAGGGTTGGAAAGAAATGGTTCCATGGCCAATAAAATCATACCACGCTGACTAGAGCCTAGACTCATTGGATGAGATACTTTTCTGTCTGGCAGAGCAACACTCACCCCACAGTCCTTCCAGGGTTTTACTCCAGGCTTGGCTGTGATCTCCTGTTCCCGAGACAAACACTGTCAGCCGCCTCCTGGGTGAAAGGGAGCTCTTGTCCCCTCTCCTCTTTCTTTGTAGGTACTGGCCATTGTCTCTTCCCAGAGGAGGTCTCTCTTCCGAGACTTATCCTGGGGGTCCTTTGTCCTAGGCTTGGTCTACACTGTCAGTGTATGTCAGTCTAACTACATCGATCAAGAGTGTGGAAATCCATTCCCTGAGCTACGCAGTTATACTGACCTAACCCGCAGTGCAGACAGCGCTGTGTCGACAGGAGGGCTTCTCCCATTGGCCTAGCTACCACCTCTCATGGAGGTGGAGTACCTACACTGAGAAGCTCTCTCATAGGTAGCATAGGTAGCGTCTTCACTAAGCAGCACTGTAAGTGTGGCCAAGCCCTTTGTAGATTCTCAGGCCCGTACCTGGCCCAGACAGTGAATATAGCCTGTCTCCACGGCTGTGCTTTGTTCTATGTGCTGATTGGCTCAGCCAAAGGGATTGCCATGGCACAGGTGACAAGCTTCACTTCAACACTACTGGAGCCTAATCTCTTACATTTCACATCTCTCTTCAGCTATGTCCTGTACAAACACTTTGCTGCAATGATGACGCCCAGTGGGCTACTGGCTCTTGGTAGAGACCTCTCAGGCCACCCTTTAGTGAGTTATTGTGCATACATATGTCCCAGGGGATCCCATAAAACTCTATGCACCCCTCTGCCCTCGGTCAGTTGGCACCAAGAAGTTCCTGGGTCACCGGGGCAGACTAGAGGGTGGCTGGGATTAGAGAGGGGTCTGTGGGCTGCGTAATTGTGCAGTGATGTGTCCATGGGACTCGGGGCCAGGGGGAGTAACTCACTAATGAGACTAATGAGATGGGAGGGGGTAACTGATAAACATGGGGCAACAAGGAGTAGCTCCAAGAAGCAGCCCCCAGGCACTCCTCTGTGATGAGATCTGAACTTTATCTGAGGGCACGTCTTCACTGGCAACGTTAAAGTGCTGCATTGGCAGCGCTTTAACGTGGCTTGTGTAGTCACGGCAGAGCACTGGGAGAGAGCTCTCCCCGCGCCCTAAAAAACCACCTCCGCGAGTGGAATAGCTCCCAGNTGGCAGCATACTGATCTAAGCTGGTAATTAAGCTTAGGAGTTCTCATGCAGGTCCTCACATCTGTACCCTAAAGTTCAGAGTGGGGGTGAAACCTATGACAGACTGGTCTGTGCATTTCATATTTTTTATTTCTCTTACACGTAAATTTAATTCTTTGAGTAGTGAGTTCTAAAATGCCTAACCTGTCCTGGCTGGAATAACTATCTCTATGGTAACTTTTTTAAAATCTATATTATATCTAGGTTTTTTGTTTCTACTGGTGATGCACATAGGCACATACCTCAGTGCACATAACAAAATTTATTCCACACATGGATGGAAAAAAAATTAGAGGGAACATTGCTATGGCAGCTCCTGCTCTCTGTGCTCATGTCCTGGAGAGGTTGTGAGGAGACTGTGTAAAATGGCCGTCTCCCCCCGACCCGCCAGTCCATGCTCTTCAGTCACACCACTCTGTGTGTGTGTGTAAACACAGAGGAACCCCACGGCTTGCAGCAGTGTCATTCTGGGATCACGCTCTGGTCCCCAGGACAGAGTCCAGCCCTGTGTGTGAGCAGTGACACATTCACTTCATAAGGATTTAATTTTCACTCCTGCAGGGCCCGGCTTGGGGAGAGGGAGCCAGATCCACCAGGAGCGAGCTGTGGGCCTTGCTCCCAGCCCGCTCTGAGCTGCACTCAACCAGCTGTCCCAAAGGTTGCTGTTTGCCTGCCCTCCCTGGGGCTGGACCAGGGGTTATTCTCCCAGCTGCCCAGCCCAGCCGAGAATGCAGCACAGCGACCATCCCCGAGACAGAAATGAGCACAGCACACGAGTGACTGTGTCATGAGAGCAGCATCGCTCTGGGACTGTGTCTATAAATACTGCCGGGGCTGAGGGGATGGGGTTGTGAGAAGAGACGCACCTATGCTGGGAACAGTGACCACAGCCTGTAACCATGGCCCAGTCTCCGTGCTCATCTCACACACAGCGCGGGGCTCTGTTTATAACTAGGCTTGGTTGGATGTGATTGTTATTGGTAAATATCAGTAAACATCAAGTTCCCTGCATGCACACAAACCCACAAGAAAATATTTCCATTGATAATAATCAAACATTTGCAGAAAAGCAAAGTAAGAGAAATGCTGCTTGAGACATTGTTAGAGGTTGATTTCGGGATATTTACTGTGTATATTTTGACATGTTTTAATGGTTATAAAGCTTTAACTTTTTGAATCTCAACGTCTACTGTCATTAAATAATTATTGTCTGGACCCCCCCAATGTAATTTCCTCCACTGTGAAATATAAATCAATAAATATAAAAACATTGCTGAAAACCCATGATTTTAACCAACAGTGGACATTTAAATTGATTTAAAAAAAATTAAAAACCCTTAAAAATCAACATTGACATTGTCAAAATTATTAAAAAATTAAAAATTGAATTATGTGAAGCCTCTTTATAACCCAGGGCTGGGACCTGTGGGAGCCACCTGGGGGCATCATCCAGAAACAGACACAGCACATATTATGAGGTCAGTCATGTGACTCAGCCACACCCCCTCCCGAGTGATGTCCCAGCAGCCCCATTGTGATCTGCCCATGTGATTTCAAACACCACATTTATCTTTGGCCTTTCCTCCTTGTTCTGGTGGCGGCAGGTAGGGAGCGATTGCCGTAGCATGTCTTTCACCCACCAGGACTCACAGCCACCACTCGAGAATGGGAATCCTGCAGGAGGCTTCCACAACAGTAGCATGATTACAGGCTTCAGACACTGTCTTCAGCAGATCAAAGGACAGCTGGTGATACCAGAGCCCTTTTAACTGGTGGCATGGCTGACTGGTTAAGACAATGGACTGCTAATCCATTGTGCTCTGTATGGCTGCATTCGAACCCTTCTTGTGGTCATTGGCCTTTGCTTCTTGTCTTGGCCATGGCCAGGTTTTTCCTCCATTGCTCTTTTGGCCCTTCCTGCCAAAGCAACTCTTACAATAAACAGCAGAAGAAAAACTTCCAACAAAATGGATGCCATAGCATGTCTCGTGCTAACCGGGACTTGAATCCGGCTGGCAAGACTGGGACTCTTACTAGATGTTTCTGCACCACCGCAGGCTTTAATGGCTATGTCTTCTATTCCTGACTTTGGCTGATCAAAGGACAGCTGGTGGCAATGGGATCCTTTTGCATGATGATTTGGCCAAGTCATTAAGACAATGGACTGGTAATCTCTTGTATTCTGAACGTGTGGGTACAAATCTCACCTTTGTCCTTTGCTTTTACTCCTTGTTTTGGCTGTGATGGCTATTGGGTCCTTCCTCCTTTCCTCTTCTGAGCCTTCCTGCCAAAGCAACTCTTACAGTGACCAAACAAAGAACAGCTCCCAACAAAGTGGTTGTGTTTTTTGTCAGTGGGGACTCTTGCATTAATCCTCTACACCCTGCCACTCCTAGTAAGGTGCATTCACCTCCCCCAGGTATTTCCCCGGAACCCCATGTAACTTTGTTTGTCTGGCCAGTTGTTTGAAATAGTCCTTTGAAGCTCATAATGCTTCTGAAGATTTACACTGGCCACGCCTCCCCCCTAGAGAAATTTCATACAACCCCCAATAATACAGAAACTTTGCATTTTTAATACAATGGACTCCAAAGTGACTTAAACTTTATTCAGGTAGGTTCGTCCAGGATATGCCAGGAAATTGCCGTATCTGTCCCCCACCCTAAATGCCTACAATTCCCTGAGAGGGGTGCTCGTATCCCACAATGCACTGAAAAAAAGTCCACACAAGACAATGTGCCTGATGGCGGCATGAGGGATGCTGGGATGACGACCCCAGAGCCACACACCTCTTGCTGATGCAGCTGTTGCTGTGAAAACGTGCAGCGCAGGCAAAGGCGGTTAAGTGTGCACATGCTCTCGTGCCCTTGGCAGTGCTGGCGGCAGCAACGCTCCCATGAACACTTTTTTCAGAGCCGATGGCATGCAGTAAAATACGACTCACTGAAGATGAAGTGAGGATGAGAGAAGAGTTGGCTTGTTGTCTAGGACAGGTGTGTACGGTCCAAAGGCTGTTCTGTTCCTTGTGCTTCTCCTGAGACGACCCCCTGCACAAGAGGAGATGCTCCCCCGCCGGCCTGTGCTAGCATCAATGGGAGCTGAGTGAATGCAGCTCCCCAGAAGGGAAACGAGCCCCATCACTTCATGTCTTTAGTGCACTCTGTCAGAGGAGCCACACGTTCGCCCCTGCTCAATTCAGCTGCAGTGTAGCACTCCCAAGGGAACCAGATAAGGCTTGAAGGTCTGCCTTGCTGAGGGGCTCAATGGGGATGGGTCTGGTTGCAGTAGCAGACTTGTAACAGGACTGAGCAGCAATGGGACTTGTGCAAGCTGGGTATGTTTGTTTCGTGGATACTTAGTTTAACAAGACTCCACTATTCAAACCGCCCCTGCTCCAGGAGTATCAGATTTGGTGAACCCAGACAGGAGAGGCTGAATTGCAATGATCTGACCTCTCTGAGAGATGAACCCACCAAAGCTGCTGCAGACTGCTCCAGAGAAAGCTGCCAGGGAAGATTTCATTGTTTGTAAGTGCTCTGGCTGGGAGAGCGTTACAGGACCTGTAGTGGAGGTAGGAGAACTCTGACACCAGCTAAAGGATGAGCATTTAAGAGAAGTCTGTGACTCCCTGGGCATTTCTGGTACAAACCACAGTGAAACTGCAGCCAAAAGCTGCTTGATCTTACCCAAATATATAAGAATTCATTTCAATAGTGAAGAGACAAAACCGCTGGAAGATCAGGGATTGTCTACATTGCTGGCATTAAGAGAGAAGATTTTACAAGTTATTGCTACAGCAAAAGAAGAGCAAAAGATCTGTCAGTCCCATCCCAGAAAAGAGAACCAGTGTTAAAGAAAGACTTTAAAATAACAGGACAGTTTGGGAACTCCCTACAAAAGGACAGGCTAAACCAAAGCAGTTTGGCGTATCAAATTACAAATGGTGTTCCCAAGGGCAGAGATAACAGAAAGTGTAATCAGGGCAGTTTGCCCAGGATTGAGCTTCAGGAGCTAGTTGGAGTGAAAAACTAATCTGAGCCTGCCAAAACTGTGTACCCCTTTTCCCAGATCATTGATGAAAATGTTGAACAGCACCGGTCCCAGTACAGATCCCTGGGGAACCTTGCTATTTACCTCTCTCCACCTGGAAAACTGACCATTTATTTATTTAGTAGACTAAATCCACTATGCACAATCCTTCACAGTTAACAGAGATAACAATGTGCTAACCTAAATCTCCATCACTGCCAGGCTGAACTCCATAGCACACCGGTGGGTTGCAGAATTAGCTGACTTTAACTTCATACAGTAGAAAACCTGAGTTAAGAACATCAGAGTTATGAACTGACCAGCCAACCACATACTTCCTTCAGAACCTGAAGTACACAATCAGGCAGCAGCAACAGGGAGAGAAAAAACAAATACAGTACAGTAGTGTATTAAACATAAACTGCTAAAAAATGAAGGGAAAGCAGGATTTTTCTTCTTCATAGTAAAGTTTCAAAACTATATTAAGTCAATGCTCAGTTGTAAACTTTTGAAAGAACAACCATAACATTTTGTTCAGCATTACGAACATTTCAGAGTTACGAACAACCTCCATTCCCGGGGTGTTCGTAACTCTGAGGTTCTACCGTAGTTAAATATCATCTAGGGAAATCTAATGCTTTATCGAGAATTCCCCTTGATATTGACAGGATGCACAGCATACATAGAAGAGATGCACACAGGTGTTGTTAAAGCAGTCAAACTCCTTGGATATACAAACTGATGGCAAGGTGTCCAGGTTAGTAGTTATTACTACCAACCTTTTGGCAGTAGAAGTCTCCTTCATGGGCATTACATCCACCATAAAACTTATTCCAGGAGAAGACATTTTGGCAACTCAGAAAGAAGATCCAGCTATTGCTAAAATGCTTCAGTATAAGTTTTTGGGGCACAAACCAAATAATCAAGAGAACACAGGAGGATGTTGTATATCGAACATTGTGTCACTAGAGTTTGTACATGCACCAAGGAAACGAAACCTCACCAGCGTACCAGAGCTCATCTAACTACCATAGTTACAACAGAAGCATTTGTACTTGTATCCATAGGCTTCTTCCATCTAGGCAGAAGCAAAGAAAGATATGAATACATCTGCGTCTCAATGGATCTGTCATAGGTTTCACCCCCACTCTGAACTTTAGGGTACAGACGTGGGGACCTGCATGAGAACGCCTAAGCTTAATTACCAGCTTAGATCAGTATGCTGCCACCACCCAAATATTTGAGTCATTTGGGAAACTCAGTCTTCTCCCACAACATCTTTTCCTCCCAAGTATTATAACCCTTCCCTGGGTAGTTTTGAGAGACTCCTCCACCAATTCCCTGGTGAACACTGACCCAAAACCCTTGGATCTTAAAACAAGGAAAAATTAATCACCACCACCCTTCTTTCCCCCACCAATTCCTGGTGAGCCCAGATCCAACCCCCTTGGATCTTAAAACAAGGAAAAATCAATCAGGTTTCTAAAAAGAAGGCTTTTAATTAAAGAAAAGAAAGGTAAAAGAAAAACCTCTGGGAGATAGCATACAAGCTGATCTCACAGACAACAGATTTAAAACACAGAGGATGTTCCCCTGGGCAAAACCCTTAGTACACCAACGAATANATCAGTAAGGAGCAGATTTTGAAAATAGTTTTTTTTCCCCCAAAGGATAGAGCACTACCGTAAGATTTAAACTTCTCCCACAACCCCATACCACCCACAGGGCAATGGGCAAGTAGAAAAGCTGAACTGAATTCTGATGGCTACGTTGATAACCTTGCCAGAAGAACAAAAGTCAGACTGGAAGGACTGGATAAAGAAGTTTGAGGCGCAAATGGTGTTCTCATCCATCCTCCCTGTGCAGGGAAAAGGCCTGGGTAGAGACCGTCGAATTGTGGAAGTCAACGAATGGCTACGCAGGTGGTGTCGGAGAGAAGGCTTTGGATTCTTCGACCATGGGATGGTGTTCCAAGAAGGAGGAGTGCTAGGCAGAGACGGGCTCCACCTAACGAAGAGAGGGAAGNTAGGGCAATGGGCAAGTAGAAAAGCTGAACTGAATTCTGCTGGCTACGTTGATAACCTTGCCAGAAGAACAAAAGTCAGACTGGAAGGACTCCCTTAGTAAGACCATCTATACCTATAACTGTACATGAAATGATGCTACAAGTTCCCACCCTTCTAGTTATTATCTTGAAGATCATTACATTTGCCCATTGTCATTGCATTTGGTCTACCTATGAACTCTGAATCTGCATCTGGGGACCATAAAATATATGCTGAGAAATGGAAACAGTAATTGAAAGAAGCTTATGAACTGGCCTCAATATGTTCTCAAGACTCTGCTATTCATGGTAAGAATCATTATGGTCAGAAAGTATATGGTGCTGCCCTCTTGCCAGGGGACAGGAGCACTTGTCAGGAAGGGGACCAGGCAAACTAACATCCTATTGGGAAGATAAAATTCATGTTAGAACTTGAAAGGAAAGGGGAGAGTTCACAGAGTAAAGGCAGAAGGTGGAGAAGGAGGTGGTAGAGCTTGTCACCACAAGTTTTTGCTTCTCTGGGTTTTCTTACCCTTGGATATAACACTGCGCTGCACACCACCACTGCAGAAGATACAGAGAACAAGGTAAATAAGCAAAACTGGAAATCTAAGGGCTAGTCTATGCTAGAAGCGCGACAGCGGCATAGATGCACCGATGCAGCTGCTCCACTGTAGCGTATCTGGTGACGATGCTCTATGCTAATGGGAGAGTGCTCTCCTGTCAGCATAATAAGTCCACTTCTGTGAGAGGCATTAGCTATGTCGGTGGGAGAGCACTGTCTACACGGGGGGTTAAGGTCAGTATAACTATGTCACTCAGAGGGTGTGGATTCATCACACCCCTGAGTGACCTAAGTGATACTGAAGTAGGCTGTACTGTAGACCTGACCTCTGTGAGGACAGAATTTGGACTCCAGTGATTCTGATAGTGAGAGCGAAGACCAACAACATGATACCCATGGCATGGTGACTCTGAATTCAGAGGCAGAAACATTCTGACCAGTCTGATGTGACATTCGCATCAGCCAATGAAAGACATGAATGGCAAAATGTGACCATGGACCCTGAAACCACCAGTGCACAAGAGGACAGATCTCCAGAACTGGGGATGACACTAAACTGGGAGGAGTGGTAGATATGCTGGAGGGTAGGAATAAGATACAGAGGGACCTAGACAATTTAGAGGATTGGGCCAAAATAAACCTGATGAGGATCAACAAGGACAAGTGCAGAGTCCTGCACTTAGGACGGAAGAATCCCATTCACTGTTACAGACTAGGGACCGAGTGGCTAGGCAGCAGTTCTGCAGAAAAGGACCTAGGGGTTACGGTGGACGAGAAGCTGGATATGAGTCGACAGTGTGCCCTTGTTGCCAAGAAGGCTAATGGCATTTTGGGCTGTATAAGTAGGGGCATTGCCAGCAGATCGAGGGACGTGATCGTTCCCCTCTATTCGACATTGGTGAGGCCTCACCTGGAGTACTGTGTCCAGTTTTGGGCCCCACACTACAAGAAGGATGTGGAAAAATTGGAAAGAGTCCAGCGGAGGGCAACAAAAATGATTAGGGGGCTGGAGCACATGAGTTATGAGGAGAGGCTGAGGGAACTGGGATTGTTTAGTCTGCAGAAGAGAAGAATGAGGGGGGATTTGATAGCTGCTTTCAACTACCTGAAAGGGGGTTCCAAAGAGGATGGATCTAGACTGTTCTCAGTGGTACCAGATGACAGAACAAGGAGTAATGGTCTCAAGTTGCAGTGGGGGAGGTTTAGATTGGATATTAGGAAAAACTTTTTCACTAGGAGGGTGGTGAAGCACTGGAATGGGTTACCTAGGGAGGTGGTGGAATCTCCTTCCTTAGAGGTTTTTAAGGTCAGGCTTGACAAAGCCCTGGCTGGGATGATTTAGTTGGGATTAGGTCCTGCTTTGAGCAGGGGGTTGGACTAGATGACCTCCTGAGGTCCCTTCCAACCCTGATATTCTATGATTCTATGAACAACCCACTGTCATGCGAGGTCGTCTGACTAGAGAGGGAAGAGCCCCCCAGACACTGACATATGAACATTTAGGGACACTTACTCATCAGTGTCTAATTCCAGCTACTGGTGAATGCACCATGGGGTTATCCTTATGTTTACATGCTGTACCCAGTACCTATTCCTGTATCTTATCCTGCATTCTCTCCAAAATTAATGTAAATGAAGTGACATTGGCTTCTGGTTTGGATATTGCTCTACACAAGGGGTTGATAGCTCTGCATAGTTTGTTTTATGTTTCTCGAATAGATGTTTTTTATGTCTAATGACATTGTGTTATATGGTTATACCACTTACCATATGCGAGCTGGTATTTCATAAGATCTGAGTATCTCTGGGAATTTAAACAGTTCAGAACTGGCTATTTGGTTGGGTAATAGAACGCTTGACAGACATTTCCTGCTTAATGTGGATTAAACCGAAGAGAGATGCAAAAGTTACCAGATCTGATGAAAAAGGAGCAAGACAAAAGCTCATCTTAGACCGACAGAACGAGCCTGTGGAAGTCGTAGGCATCTGCTAATCAGCCAAATGGCTGGACTGAATGTTTTATATTTTGTTAATGGGAATATTTGGGGGATATTATATTTCCACAGGAGGAGTGTAGCACTGATACGGGAATACCTGCACCCTGTATCTCTAAGGCTGTGCCCTGTCCCTTTAAGGGTTTGGAGATCTGCTATCGAGGCTAAAGAGGAACAGCGGGGATGCAAGCTGCATCCCCAGGAGGGTTTCTGTTGTTTTCCAGGGAGACCCAGTGGGTTGCAGCCTGCGTTTGTTTGGGGAGTTGGACATTAAGTTTAATAAAATTCCATTTTTAAAACCATCCCTGGTCTGGGAGCATAACACATGCTCTGACCACCAGACCCCTCCAGTCCCAGAGCCAGCAGAGTTGGGGGTACCAGATAGCACTCAGATTCTGGTCTGGTCAGGTTGGTGGAATTAACACAGCTCATCTCCCTTGGATGTCCTCTGCGCAGCACAGAGACGTGGAAAGCAGCTTATGGGGATGTGGTTTGTTGGGAGTGGCAGGGACCTTGGTTTGCCCTCACTGAGCATCACAGGCTCCCTGTGCCTGCAGCCCCCTGCTCAGTTCCTCATTCGAGCTCCCTGGGGCATCAGGCTCCATGGAGCTGGGGATTGGGGCATTGGTAGCAGTGCTGGGGGTCCCTCGCTGCCCCATCATGTGGTGTGGGCTCACTGCCCTCTTTCTCCCTGAGTACCAGCTTGTGCCAGGGGGCAGGGGTCTGAGGTCAGAGCATATGTCAGTGGGGCAGGATCTGAGATGAGGGTGAGTGTGGAGGGAATCTGAGACCAGGGCTTGTGGGACAGGGGCTCTCAGACCAGGGCTGGGATTCCATTTGCAGAGATCTGGTCACTAACGCAGCTGTCTCCTTCCAAACTGTTGGCTCTTCAGGCATAGTGGGGGGCTGGGCCCTGAGTACCAAAGGGGCCAGATGGCTGGGGGAACATTTGCTTTAATAATGGGGAGCTGAGTCAGGGAAAAGAGGAGCTGAGACTTGAACCTTCATCCCAAAACTGAAACAATAACAAGCCAGAGTCAACCACCGCCTGCAAAGGCAACAGGGCCAGATTCTGATCTCAGCTCCCCTCAGGTCATTCTGGAGTCACTGACTGACTTCAGTTAGATCAGGGGCTGCATTCACATCTCTTATCCCAGAGTAAATAAAAATAAATATTGCAACCTAGTCAGGGTAACTGGAAATTAGACCTTGTTTTGACCGATAAAAATGTGACTAGGTGTTGCCAGGTGCCCGGTTTTCAACTGGAAAGTCCGGTCAAAAAGGGGACTTGACAGTGTCCAGTCAGATGTATTGACCGGACACCAATAGACTGGTTACCACAGATGAGAAGGGAGAGGTGCCGGGTCATCAACCTGAGCCAGCCCCCACTCAGCTTGGGCCACCTCCTACCTGCATCTCGTGGGCAGGCAGGTAGGCAGACTTCACATCAGGCTGCAGCTCAGTGGCAGAGGGAGCCCAATGGGAGTGGGAGTGGGAGTGGGAGAGGGAGAAGGGAAGTGGAGAGGAGAGGAGCCAGCTACAAGGAACGGGGAGGGGAGAGAGCAGCGAGTGGGAGGGGGGAGGGAAGGAGAGGAGCGAACAGGGGTAGGGGCTTGAGGGAAAGGATGGGGCAGGGGTGAGGCCTTGGGGAAAGAGGCGGGGCAGGGAGTTCCGGTTGTCTGTAAATAGAAAGTTGGCAACCCTAAATGTGACCAATGCTGGGGAGTGGTGTAAGATGTATCAGATGCCCCAAAAACACATAATTCAGCAAATTGTGAAAGTGGCTTCTTCAGCTAAACCCCCATCCTGGTTATCAGGGGAAGTGAAAGCAGAAATAACAAATAATAATATTCAACAACTAGGAAATGGGGAACTTCATCTCAATGGGTGCAATTGAAAAGTTAGGAATTGCAGACACTTGATAAGAAAAAACTAACAATATCAATGAAAAATCTATGGCATTTTAGGATAAGGACAATAAGTTCTTCAAAAATATGGAGAACAAAATATCCTAGTGTGATGGGTTGGATCACAGAAACCCCCTTGGGAGCTGCCAACTGATGTGCAAAGGCTACCTCTGTTCCTGTTTTCCCTGCCAGCTCGGTGGCTCCAGCACCCTGTCTTGCTGAAGCCAAACACACCCGTCTGCTCCAACACAGACCCAGGGTCTGAATTATCTGCCCCAAAGCTGCAGGTTTACCTGAAAACAGCTCACAGAAGTGTGCTTGTCTTTAGCACTCAGATGCCCAACTCCCAATGGGGTCTAAACCCAAATAAATCCGTTTTACCCTGTATAAAGCTTATACAGGGTAAACTCATAAATTGTTCGCCCTCTATAACACTGATAGAGAGATATGCACAGTTGTTTGCTCCCCCAGGTATTAATACATACTCTGAGTTAATTAATAAGTAGAAAGTGATTTTATTAAATACAGAAAGTAGGATTTAAGTGATTCCAAGTAGTAACAGACAGAACAAAGTAAGTTACCCAGCAAAATAAAATAAAATGCGCAAATCTATGTCTAATCAAACTGAATACAGATAATCTCACCCTCAGAGATGCTTCAGTAAGTTTTTTCTCAGACTGGACACCTTCCAGGCCTGGGCACAATTCTTTCCCCTGGTACAGCTCTTGTTCCAGCTCAGGTGATAGCTAGGGGATTCTTCATGATGGCTCCTCTCCCCCTTTGTTCTCTTCCACCCCTTTATATATCTTTTGCATAAGGCGGGAACCCTTTGTCCCTCTGGGTTTCCACCCCCCCTCACTGGAAAAGCACCAGGTTAAAGATGGATTCCAGTTCAGGTGACATGATCACATGTCACTGCAAGACTTCATTACCCACTTGCCAGCACACACATATACAGGAAGACTCACAGGTAAAACACAGCCATCTGCAGACAATGGTCCTGGTTAATGGGAGTCATCAAGATTCCAAACCACCATTAATGGCCCACACTTTGCATAATTACAATAGGCCCTCAGAGTTATATTTTATATTTCTAGTTTTAGATACAAGAGTGGTACATTTATACAAATAGGATGATCACACTCAGTAGATTATAAGCTTTGTAATGATACCTTACAAGAGACCTTTTGCATGAAACTATTCCAGTTACATTATATTCACTTATTATCATGTTTTTATAAAACCATATAGATTGCACAACGTCACACCTAGCAATCAGTTTTGGTGCAGTTGGAGATGAGGATGGTAAAATTGCAAATCATGATGCAAAAAAAGGAGAAGTATTACAAATATTTCTGTCCTGTATTTGGGAAGAAGTGGAATGACGTATCCATATCCTACAGTAATAGTTAAATACTTTCTATTCCAGCTGCACCCAGCGAGTATGTTAAACAGCAACTATTAGAATGAAACACTTTTTAAAGGTATAACAAGATGCATTGGCTGGAACTTGAAGCCAAACAAATTCAGACTGAAAATACGGCAAAAATTTGTTAAGAGAGAGAGTAATTAAGCACTGGAACAATGTGCCAAAGGACATGCTGGATTCTCCATCCCTGGCAATTCTAAAATCAAGATTGGATTTTTTTTAAAAGATCTCGTACAACCAAGAATAATTTTGGGACAGTTCTCTGGCCTGTGTTATACAGAAGGTCAGACTAGATGATCACAATGGTCCCTTCTGGTGTTGGAATTTATGAATTTGTTAAATCAGCAGGACCATAACTGGAAATCACAGGTATTGAACGCATTGGCAAAGTAGCTATTTGTACCATTAATGCTGATTTTTAACAAATCTTGGAACACTGGGGAAGTTCCACAGAACTGAAAACAAACTCATGTTGTGCCGATATTTCTAAAGAATGACATGCCCTGGGTAACTATAGGCTGGTTATCCTGACAGTGATCCCGAGCAAAATCATGGAAAGGCTGATATGAGACCTAGTCAGTAAAGAATTAAAAGGTGGTAGCATATTTAATGTCAGTCACTATGGTTTAATGGAACATAGCTCTTGTCAAATGAACTTGATATTGTTTTTTTATGAGAGTACCCAACTGGGTGTTAAAGGTCACTGTGTTAACGTAATGCACTTAGACTTCTCTCAGGCCTTTGATGCATTCATCTCTCATTCCTCTGTATGGCCCCTCCCCCCGCCCTTCAATGCCAGGTTCTGTGAGAGGAGGGGTGGGTGGGTCAGTAAACTCCCTGCCCTTGCTCCCCAGCAGGTCGCTTCATGGAAAGGGCCCAGCTGGTGTAACCCAGCAGGGAACCAGGCCCATGGGATGACAGCTTTGAATCCCTGCCATTAACTCCTGGTTCTCTTTCAGTGCAGAGCCCGGCTTCCCCAAACCCACCATCTCCCTCAGCCCCGGCAGGGTGGTGGCCCCAGGGGTCAACATCACCATCCGCTGTGTGTGTCCGTGCCAGGACATGACGTTCATTCTGAATGTAAGGGGACTGTTAGTCTCAGGGTCCTGATTTCCCATTGGCCCTTCCCCTTGGTACTGGTACTGGGAGATGGCCAACCAAACCTCCACTGAGTTTCAGTAAGGGACCAACAGTCCCCAGGGCCGATGGGGAGAGGCAACACTCCAGGTCAGCCTAGGGGGTTGCCAACTTTCTAATCCCACAAAACCGAACACCCCTGCCCCGCCTCTTCTCCAAGGCCCTGCTCCCCGCTTGCTCCATCCCCCCACCCTCCATTGCTCACTCTCCCCCACCCTCACAAACTTTCTCTAAGCGGGGGCACGGGGTTGGAGTGCAGGAGGGGGTGAGGGCTCCAGCTAGGGGAGCGGACTCTGGCTAAAGAAGCACTAACGGCCCTCCCTCATCTTCTCACATAATATCCCCAGCGGGGAGCAGGAGGAGCTGGGAATCCGGCAGGGAAGGGGTTATTTATTGAGGGGGCCCTATACAGCGCCCAGCCCCCCACAACCCACCCTGGGCTTCCCACAGACGTAGGCAGCACCTTCCCTGCACTGGGCCCTGCTATGGCCCTGCTTCCCCACCCCCTGGGGCCCTGGCAGGTGCTCCCTTAGCTGGTGCCACAGGGGCTGGTGTGCTCGGTGCCGGGGGTCAGGGGTTTGCTCCCAGGGGTCCGGCCGTCGAGTCGGGAGCACCACGGAATAAATGTGAGATTCCCTGAAGCAGGGATTTCCTGGGGGAAGGGAGGGTGGCTTTTCTGCCCTGTGGAGCCCTCCAAGCAGATAGGGCTCTTCCCTTGGGGAGATCTTCGTCTCTGCACAGCTGGATCCAGGCTCCCCTGTGAGCACAGAGAGACGGCGGGTTAGAGGGGCCAGTGTCACCCCAGGGGCCCAAGCCCCCTGCCTGGGATGGGATTGGGGGGAGGAGAGGACAAGCCAGCTGGAATGCCCAGGCTAGGTAGGTTTCCAGGGGCTGGAGAGGTGGGAGCTGCTGGCCGGAAAGAGACCTAGTGTCTGTGTGCACTGCCCCCTCCCCCCAACCACAGACAGGCATTGGGATGGCTCCAGCTCACAGTGGGAAGGGGCATCTCTGGACATCACAGACCCTTCATGGCAGCCACAGTGCGTACAGGGGGCACCCTGGTCTGACTCCTCCTACTGCTGACAGGTGGTGCAGGAGCTGGGCCAGCTGCCCAGGGGTTATGTCCAGATGAGGTACCCCCATGTTCATAGGGGCCTGGCAGACATGGGGGGCCCTATCCTGGGGTGGGGGCAGGGATAAGAGAGGGGGGTCACATCACCTGGAGTCTCCTTCCAGCAGTAACTAGCCTCAGCCATGATCAGCACCAGGGCCAGCAGAACCCCGGAGCCCAGGCCCAGACGGAGGATGTTGCCCCAGGTGAAATCCAAGCGCCTCGTGAGGACTGTGAAAGGACAGCACAGGTCTGTGGAATTCTTGGAAGTATCAGGGCTGGATTCTGAACTCAGCTCACTGTTTTGCCACCTCACCGTTAACCCCTTTTCCCAAATCATTTATAAATATGTTGAATAATACTGGTCCTAGTACACACCACTATTTACCTCTCTACATTCTGGTAACTGACCATTCCTTCCTACCCTTTGTTTCCTATCTTTTAACCAGTTACTGATCCAGGAGAGGACCTTCCCTCTTATCCCATGAGAACTTACTTTGCTTAAGAGCCTTTGGTGAGGGAACTTGTGAAAGGCTTTCTCAAAATCTAATTACACTATATCCACTGGATCACTCTTGTCCACATGTTTGTGGACCCCTTCAAAGAATTCTAGTAGATTAGTGAGGCATGATTTCCCCGCTCAGGTACCTGTCCGTGTGGTCCCTGGGCTGGTTGGATATGGTGATGTTTCAAGCCCAGTGAGGTCGTTTCCACCTGTAGGATTAGAATGAGAGCCTGTTAGGGCAGGGGGTGAAATGGGCAACCAGGGGGAGCGAAGAGGTGGAAAAAGCGACTCAGCAATTGGGCTCCTCACCCCTCGACTCAGCCTTTATGGTCACTGTAACCTCCAGGGGGTTAGTGGATTTTATCAGCTCGGGAAGGGACTGGTTCTGCAGCTGCTGGCCCTGACTTCTCTGGGCATCCTCTGATAGGGAGCATCCCCCTGGGAAAGGTCTCACCGTTCTGCAGCTCACCCTGGGGGCAGGGTTCCCCCTTCCCTCTGCCTTACATCAACAGCTGCTGCTGCTGCTTCCCCCAGCTGCATGACAAATCCACTGATTTCCTGATCCCTTGCTGGATGTCCCCTCTGTAAGGCGCCTGGGCAGATCCTGGCTCTGAGCATCCCCTTGGGGCATAGACTCTGGGAAGGCTGGGCTGGGTGTGGGGCTGAGAGCGGGGACTCCAAACCAGGCCCCTCACCTCTCACCACCAGCTCCACAGGGTCGCTGGGATCTGACCAGATGAAGGCTTGTGATGTGCTGCCATAACGGCAGGTGTAGCTCCTGCTGCCATCCTGTGTAACATTGCAGATGGGAAACTTAGTCACGTCCCCAGTATTTTCTATGTGCTGCAGCATGGTGTGGTCTCATCCTTCGTACAGAACAACCCTCACCCCCTGGTACCTACACTCACACCGGATGGTCAGGGTGCCCCCCATGGCCATTACTCCCCTGGGGCTCACAGAAATGGAGGGTTTGGTATAGAGCTCTGCATGCACAAAGACACAGGACTTCTATGGGGGAGACATATACCCTTGCTCCTCAGTCTGTCTGTCTGTCATTTCATAGAATCATAGAATATTAGGGTTAGAAGAGACCTCAGGAGGCCATCTAGTCCAATCCCCTGCTAAAAGCAGGACCAACACCAACTAAATCAGGACCAACACCAACTAAATTTGATCCCTCTGTGCCCAGCCCTAGGGCATTCAGCTGCCTCCCCTTGTCTAATGTTCCCTGCATAATAAACCCAGCAACAGCACAGCTCTGTGGAGTTCTTGGAAGTATCTGGGCTGGATTCTGATCTCATTTCTACCAGGATAAATCTGGAGTTACCCTCTAACTGCAGTGGGGTCAGAGATGGATTCTGAGCCATTGCCCCGTATCTATCTATCTATCTATCTATCTATCTATCTATCTATCTAATGAATGCAACTCTGACGAGGCAGGAGCTGGCTGGGCAGCCCCTGAGTCCCGACTCCTCTATGCATCCCCAGATCAGGAGCAGCCAAGGAAAGCATCCCCCTATGAAAGGCCTCCCTGCTCTGCAGCTCTCCCTGGGGGCAGGGATCCTCCCTATCCCCCCCAAATCTATAAGGTACCCCATTAATCTGTGATTCCACAAAGTCCCCATCGAGGCCCCACTTTACCTGTATGTGTGGTCCTCGGGCTGGCTGGAGTTGTTGATGTTTCAAGCCCACTGGAGTTGTTTCCACCTGTGGGATTAGAATCAGAGTCTGTTGGGGAAGGGGGTGAAATGGGCACCCAGTGGGAGCGACAAAGTGGAAATAATGACTCAGCAATTGGGACTCTCCCCCCACAGCTCAGGATTTATGGTCTCTGTAATATCCAGGGGGGTTAGTGGATATTATCAGCTGGGGAGGGTGCCGTGCCGGTGCTGCAGTCGCTGGGCCCTGACTTCTCTGTATGTCCCCAGAGAAGGAGCATCCCCCTGGGAAGCTCTGCAGCTCTCCCTGGAGTAGAGATCCCCCCTCCCCCCAAATCTATAAGGTACCCCATTAATCAGTGATTCTACAAAGTCCCCATCGAGGCACCACTTTACCTGTGTGTGTGGTCCCCAGGCTGGCTGGAGTCGATGATGTTTCAAGCCCACTGGAGTTGTTTCCACCTGTGGGATTAGAATCAGAGTCTGTTGGGGCAGGGGGTGAAATGGGCACCCAGTGGGAGCAACAAGGTGGAAACAATGACTCAGCAATTAGGACTCTCCCCCCACAGCTCAGGATTTATGGTCACTGCAATTTTCAGGGAGGTTAGTGGATATTATCAGCTGGGGACTGGTGCTGCTGTCACTGGGCCCTGACTTCTCTGTGTGTTCCCGGAGAAGGAGCAGCCCCCTGGGAAGCTCGACAGCTCTGCCAGGGACAGAGCTACCCCTTTCCTCTACCCAAAATCAACATCTACAGCTATTACTCCCCCTTAACTGGACAACTCACCCATCAATTACCTCATGACTGGCTGGGCATCCCCTGTGCTAGGCCCCAGGGCAGAGCCTGGATTTGAGCATCCCATCAGCACATAGACCCCTGAGAGTAAGGTGAGCTGGGAGCAGGGATGCTAAACCGGGCCCCTCACCTCTCACCAGCAACTTCCCCGGGGTCACTGGGATCTGACCAGATGAAGGGTTTTGATGTGCAGCCCTAACAGCAGGTGTAGTTCCCACTGTTGCCCTCTGTCACATTGCTGATGGGAAACTCCACCATGTCCCCAGTATTATCCATGTTTGACCCTCTCCCCTGCCATTTATCCATGAACTGGGGGAAAGACCTCAGCAGGAGACCTTATTTGCATAGACACGCCTACTTTGTTTAAGTCATCAACAGACAGACCTGCTTTGCCAAAGTGATCAATTTGGTGTCTTTTGGGTTAAAATTCACTTTAGTCTTGGACACAGGGGTAAGGAAATGTTGTTAGCCTCATTAGATGCGTGATGCATTTGAATGCATTGAGCAGAGTGTTCAATCTGTTTACGTGAATTTTCAGTTATAGTTTCTTATGTAAGCAGGCTCTGAACGAGCTTTCCCAACATCTAGTGATGAGCTGGGGAGAAGACATCAGGAACTGACCATGTTTGAATAGACACGCCCACTCTGCCTAGGTGAGCAGCATGATGGGGCTGCTTTGTCCAAATGATCACTTTTGTCTGGTGTTGGATTGCAAATCACTTTGTTATTGAGGGGTCAGGGGTAATAAAGTGTTGTTATCCTTTTGTGACTCAAGGGGAGCAGAACTGGCCTTGGTATGCCCTGAATGAGGGGGGTCACTCTCAAGTTAACTGCATTCAATAAGCAGGAGGTAGGGGTGCCAAAGGCGCTGAGAGAGGCTATTTGTGTCTATCTGGCCTTACATGCCATTTGACTCTGTAGTGTTTAATAACAGAGCTTATTAAGACCCAGTTGAGATTCTCTTGGTTTGGATCACTAGAGCTGACATCACTGATAACCCAGTCTAAATATTAAGGCCTGTTGTGGGACAGTGTCTCTGGTGAAAGAGGTTGCCCAGCCTGCACTACCAGTGAGGTTCCCCCACTAACTGCTGGAATCACTGAGAACTGAAATTGCTGACTGCTGAGTTAAGTGGTGGAACCTCAGAACATCCTGGAGGTTGCAGTAGAGAAGGCCGTGGCAGGGTGACTGATGGCAGAGCAGCTGACAGTGGCAGAAGGAATGATGGCAGAGTGGCTGGCCGTGCAGTGAATGATGATGGAGTAGCTGGCCATGGAGTGAACAATAGCAGGCAGCGATGCAGAGTGAACAGCAGCACAGCAACAACTGCTGAATCACTGCTCAATGCTGCCCACTTGGGGTGGGAGGTTAACTCATGCGAACACACCTCTGAACTCTGGGTCTTCGCTGACCAAGGACAACTGTGAGTCAGGTGCGGTGGAGAGAGAGGGGACTGGCGTGTTAAAGGGACATTTGTTTGTCGGACTTTCACACTGAAATGTGAGAGACTGAGGAAAAGGATGCTGCCAATGTACTTTGGGGTGGGTGTTTTATTCATGGTCAGATGTTTTCAAATCATGCTTGTGGTGTTTTCCCAAGTAATGCCGGGTTCCTTTCCTCTTTTATTAAAAGTTTTCTCTTCTATACACAGACTCAATGCTTGTGAGAGGAGAAGTACTGGCTCTTAGAGGTATCAAGCGGTGGGGTGTAATTTTTTTCAGATTACTGGGTGGGGACTCGAGCTGGTTCTGTATTGTGTTGTCAAAAGGAACCCGGCCCTAGTTGCTACTGACTCCCCCTGGCAGAAGGGTTACACCTAAACAGTTGCTTATGTTGAATTTGCAGTTATATGGGGGTTACTTTTTTTCTCTATGCAGTGCAGAATCAGTCACTGTGCGCACATGTTTGTGTTTCTAATCCATGACTATGCTAGGCCCACAATACACAGTGTGACTAAAGGCCGGCAGCACTGTACGTAATATTCCCTAATCGATGTGGTCACCCTAAAATGAACCTCATTCGCTCAGTCAGTGGGGTGATGTGATCCCTTCTTCTAGGGTTTTGGAAAATTGTGATTCTTTTCCTTTGGTCTTTTGAGAAACACTTGACAGTGATCAGTGGGGATTTTGGTTTTGCTCAGTGATTATTTGGTCTGAGAGAAGCTAGATTAAGGGATGAGCCTTTGTTGTTGTTGGACAGAATTGCTGTCCAGACAATCCAGAAGTGGCAGCTGGAGCTCTGCACTACCCAGTGAAATCACTGAGGGTTTGTCTACAGGCTCAGGCTTGTGCTTCGGCACAACAATGGCTGTGTAGACATTCCTACTCAGGCTCTGAAACCTGGGATCTGGGTTTCAGACCCTGAGCTCCAGTCCCAGTAGGAACAACTATATGGCTATTTTTAGTACCATAATGAGAGCCCCAGTTGGTGGACCTGGGCTTTGAGATTCGTGGCTGCTGGTATTTTTTACAATGTAGCCATAACCTAAGAGCTGAACTCACTTAGGGCTGGGCCCAGTGCAGAAACTTCAGAAGGTGACAGCAGTGTGCAGTGGCAGAGTGGGCAGTGACAGTAGTGCGCAGAGGCATCATTCAATTTTCCCTGCATTCGTCCCCTAAGGCTGGAAGTGAATGAACCTGAAGGCACCCCTAGACTCTAGGACTTCACTTATGGTGGACAACAAACCAAGAGTGCAGTGTCGTGGACAGAAAGGGGAGTGGTGTGTTAACAGGACATTTCTCCACTGGACTGTCACAAAGTGGGAAACTGAGGCAAAGCCACTGCTCCACGCGGGGCCAGGGATTTACTCGTTGTTTGCATATGTTTGAGTCATTGTTGTCATGTTTTCTCAAATTAATGCTATTCTTCCTTCTCCCCTTAATAAAATATTTCTTTTGTCGCACACAGACTCAGTGCTTGCAAGACAGGAAGTATTGCTTCTTAGAAACACTCAGGGATGGTGTTTAGATTTCCCAGATTTCTGGGTGGGAGCTCAAGCCAGTTTTGTGTTGTAATTTTGAGAGGAACCCCTATATATTGAAGCCAGAGCTTGTTGCTGCCCACAGCAGCTGGCAGAAGGGTTACGTATGTATTGCAGAGGAGCTGAATCTCCTCCTTTGTACAGAAAAACCCTTATGCCCCGGCACTAACTCTTTCAGAGGATGGTCACAGCTCCCCCCAGGGCCATCATCCCCCCTGGGGCTCACAGAGATGGTGGGTTTTGGATAGAGCTCTGCATGCACAAAGACACAGGACTTCAAAGAGGGAGACACAAACCCTGCCCCTCAGTCTATCATTCTGTCCCTCTGTGCCCACAGAGGGGTATTCTGGTGCCTCCCCTTGTCTAGTGTCCCCTGGGTAATAAATCCAGCAACAACACAGGTCTGTGGAGTTCTTGGAACTGGCGGTCCTGGGTTCTGATCTCATCTCCCCCAGGGTAAATCGAGAGAAACCCGCTGAGTGCAATGGGATGAGGGCCAGATACTGATACATTACCCTTGAATCTATCTATCTATCTATCTATCTATCTATCTAATGAACACAATTCTGATAAGGCAGCTGCTGGCTGGGGAGCCTCCTCAGTACAGTCTCAGATCAGGGGAAGCCTGGGGAAACATCCCCCTAGGAAAGACCTCCCTGCTGTGCAGCTAGCCCCTCCACCCCAAATCTAAAGGTGCTCCTTTAATCAGAGATTCCACAGAGTTCCCATCCCAGCCCCGGTACCTGTCCATGTGGTCCCTGGGCTGGATGGAGCTGGTGATGTTTCAAGCCCCGTGGGGTTGTTTCTACCTGTGGAATTAGAAAGAGATTTTGTTGGGCTGGAGGGTGAAATGGGCCTGCAGGGGGAGTGAATAGGTGGGGAAATGACTCAGTGATTGGGCCCCTCCCCCTTTATGGTCACTGTAACCTCAAGTGGAATTAGTGGATTTTATCAGCTCAGGAAGCTGCCACTTCTGCCGCTACTGGCCCCAACTCCTCTGTGCGTCCCCAGAGTGGGAGCATCCCTCCGGGAAGGGCCTCACTGCTCTGCAGACCCCTGTGGGCAGGGTTCCCCCTTCTCTCTGCCCCAAATCAACAGCTGCTGCTGCTCCCTGCTAGCTGGGCAACCCACCTATCAATTCCCTGATCCTTAGCTGGGCGTCCCCTCTGCAGAGCCCCAGGACAGAGCCTGTCTCTCAGCCTCCCCTTGGTGCATAGACTCTGTGAAGGCTGGGCTGGGGTGTGGGGTGGGGCGTGAGGACGCTGACCTGGGCCCCTCACCTATCACCAGCTCTATGGGGTCGCTGGGATCCGACCAGACAAAGGGTTGTGATGCGCTGCCAGAACGGCAGGTGTAGCTCCCACTGTCCTGCTGTGTCACGTTGCTGATGGGAAACTCAGCCACATCCCCAGCGTTGTCCATGTATCGCAGCGGGGTAGGGTCTCCTCCTTTGTACAGAACAACCCTCATGCCCTGGCACCGACACTTGCACTGGATGGTCACGGCTCCCCCCACGGCCATCACCCCCCCAGGGCTCACAGAGATGGAGGGTTTGGGATACAGCTCTGCATGCACAAAAACACAGGACTTCATTGGGTGACACACAAACCCCGACCCCTCAGTCTGTCTGTCTGTCATTCTGTCCCTCTGTGCCCAGCTCTGGGGTATTCATGTGCCTCCCCTTGTCTAACATCCCCTGGGTAATAAAGCCAGTGACAGCCCAGGTCTGTGGACTTCTTGGAACTATCATGGCTGGGTTCTGGTCTCAGCTCCTGTAGTGCCAATCTGGAGTCACCCCATGACGGCAGTGGGGTGAAGGCTGGTTTCTGATCCATTGCCCCTAATCTATCTATCTATCTATCTATCTAACAAAGAGGTGGGCAAACTACGGCCCACGGGCCACCTCCGGTCCGCGGGACCGTCCTGCCCAGCCCCTAAGCTCCCAGCCAGGGAGGCTAGCCCCGGCCCCTCCCCTTCTGTCCCTCCTCCCCCGCAGCCATGCTGCCATGCGGGCAGTGCTCTGGGCGGCGGGACTGCTCGCTCATGCGCGGCAGCCTGTCTGTCTCCGGCCGGGCGGCGCAGCTCCAGACATGCTGCTCTGAGCGGCATGGTAAGGGGGCCGGGGCCGGGGAGTTGGATATGGGGCAGGAGGTTCCGGGGGGCAGTCAGGGGACAGGGAGCAGGGGGTGGTTGGATGGGGCAGAGGTTTGGAGGGGGCAAGGGATGGGGAGCAGGGGGGATTGGATAGGGGGTGGGGTCCCGGGGGGGCCTGTCATGGGGCGGGGATGTGGATAGGGGTCGGGGCAGTCAGGGGACAGGGTTGGATAGGGGGTGGGGGTCCTGGGAGGGGGTGGTCAGGGGACAAGGAGCAGGGGGGGTTGGATGGGTGGGGGTTTTTGAGGGGGGCAGTCAGGGGGCGGGAAGTGGGAGGGGTCAGATAGGACGTGGGGGCCAGGCTGTTTGGGAGGCACAGCCTTCCCTACCTGGCCCTCCATACAGTTTCGCACCCCGATGTGGCCCTCAGGCCAAAAAGTTTGCCCACCCCTGATCTAATGCAACTCTGATAAGGAAGGTGCCATCTGGGCAGCTCATTGAGCCCTGACTCCTCTGTGTGTCCTTAGATCAGGAGCAGCCCACGGGAGCATCCCTCATGCCTGGCTGGGCATCCCCTCTGCTAGGCCCCAGGGCAGAGCCTGACTTTGAGCATCCCATCAGCACATGGACGTCCTGAGTGTGAGGTTAGGTGTGGGGCTGGGAGCAAGGATGGTAAGCCGGGCCCCTCACCTCTCACCACTAGACTATACTGCACTGTCTCTCTTGTGCTTTCTCTCTGTCTCCTTCTGTGCCACTGTACACTCTCAACTTTGCTCTTCTCAGCACAGTCTCTTCACCCGTCTCTCCACCGTCTCTTCTCCTTTGACTCTCACACTGTCCGCACCTAACTGAACCTTTCTCCACCAGCAGCTCTCAACTGCCTGCTGACTTTTATACTCTGTCAGAACTTTCTAGATGCTTCTGCTACTATCTTTCTGTCTGATCTTTCTTGGACACCTGCCAATCACCTATTTCTTTACCTTCTCCTGTCAACTGCCAGTTCAATTTTTAGCCTTGTTTCTAACTGCCACCGTTATTTTCCTCAGTGTCATGATCTGCTGTTACCATCCTTTTTCCTGACAATTCAGTTTTCCCACCAATGCTTCGTGACCTGCAACTTCCATCGAATGGTAGAGTGACTCTTGCTTATTTAAAATGGAAGCCAGGGATATAAAACTGAATCTGGGATCCCCAAAATGGAGTTTCTCTGGTATCCGTGTAGGCCAGGGTGGTACAACACAAGGCTACCAGAGTCAAGGTGGCCGTTAAGCAGGAATCTGTATGGGTACACGAGGAGAGAAATCAACTGCTGATGAACCAGGAAGCCCAAGACTGCACTATGATACAGGAGGTAGTGAAACAACTGACAGCCCTGACTGCTCTGGCACCTGGCCACGTTGGGACCCGATCCCAAAGGGCCAGCAGTTATCTACAAAAGATGACAACAGAAGACAATGTTGAGGAGTATCTCCTCATGTTTGAAAGAACGTCCTTCTGTGAGGCCTGGCCCAAAGACCATTGGGCTGGTATCCTCCCCCCTTTCCTGTATGGGGAGGCCCAGAAGGCCTACTACGATACGGCAGTGGAATATGCTACAGATTACCCCCAATTGAAAGCTGAGATCCTGGTGAGATGCAGGGTGACAACAGCCATAAGGCCCAGAGGTTCCACCACCCCTCCCCCGTAGGGACGGGGGGCCCTAGGATGAGGACTCAGTCATGGCAATGTTCAAGGCCATGCAGTAGGCCCTTAAGGCTACATACCAGGATATTTGAGAACTCCAGACACATTTGACTGACCTGGTGATAGGAGGCCCGATACACTCAGACCACCCTGTTGTCTCATTTTCTCATCTCTCACACACAGCTTCCCCTTCTGCAGGGTTAGCTGTCCCTGAAGAAATGGAGGAAGGTCATGAGGAAACCAATGGAAAACCCTGAACCTGCATAGCACCAACAGGCCCCAGGCAGCATCGTAGCCGCTTGAGGCAGGGAGGCAAGTGGGAGACCCACAATATCTGCAGTGGTAGGGGGCTGCCACATTCATTTTATTGTTGATACTGGGGCAGCAACCAGCATTATCCATGACAAGGATTCTAGATCCTCCCCTTTGTCATGAGGGCAAACTAAAATCCTACAACCTTTGTTAGTAACCAAGTCACCACCATGCTTACTAAGCCAGTAGAAATACAGGTGGGCAGCATGCACAAAGTTCATACTTTCACCTTGCTCAAATTATCCAACCCAAGGAATAGCTTCTTAGGATCTGATTTCCTATGTGAGCAGGGATGTATTGTGGATTTGACTAACCAGTTGTTCTGTGTTACTACAGCTCAGGAACTGGATCATCTGCTAGTAATCATGCCTGAATATGGCATAGTATCCCCAGTGGAGGAACCAGCAGGTACAACCTGGACAAAGTAGTGGCTGAACATGCAGGCCAACCAAAACTACAGGCCTTACCTCTCAGTCATGCTGATACTTTTGCCAAACACAAAGATGACTGGGGACACATGGCAATCACTATCTTTGTGAACGGTGGAGTCATACCAGCACAAAACAATATCCTTACCCAGACCAGGCCAAACCCTACATAGCTAGAACTGTTCAGTCCTTAATGGAACAGGGAGTTCTTGATAGCTGTACATCAACAGTCAATTCCCCTGTTTGGCCCTTTAAGAGCCAGATGGATCCTGGCACCTCACTATTGACTACAGACACCCAAATCCGGTCACAGCTGCTTGTGTGGCTACTGTAGCCAAGATGTCAGATCTAATCCTTTGACCCTGAGGCTTCTGTCCTGCTTGGACCTACCCTGAGATCCACCTTGTAAATACTGAAAAATAAAGCCCAAGTGGGGAACAAAAACTCTCCGGAGTGGGACTGATTTGCTCCAGGCCCCCCACTGTCAAGGGAGAAATGCTGAGCCCGGTGAGAAGAAGAAGGTGCCGTGCCATACCATGTGTAAGCCTATACCCTGCCATCTATCTATGCAATGGGGGGAAGACCTCAGCAGCACACCGTATTTGCATGGACACACCTACCATGCCAAATTAATCAATTTGACATATTTTTGGTTAAAATTCACTTAAGTCTTGGGTGCAGAGGCAATGAAATGCTGCAATTCTTGTTGTATGATGAAAGGCCAGCAGAACTGTACTTAATATGCTGTATGATGGGGACACCTAAAGCTGAGCCTCATTCGCTAAGCAGGGGTACTGGTGTGGCCCCTCCTTGTAGGGTTTTGGAAAGTTTTTGACTCTTTTTATGTGGAGTTTTAAGATGTAGCTCTTAATAATCTATGGAGAGATCTTGTTTTTGCTTAGTGATTCTTAAACTGGATTAGGGGTATGGGAATTCCCAAAGTGGGAATTTTCTGTAATATTTGTCTGAGTCTGGTTTGTACCTCAGTTTCCCCAGTGTGCTATATTGTTACCTACTGGGTGGAAAGGGACTGCTTGCTCCGGGGTAGGCTAAGCCACAGGTGTGAATGGTGCCTATCTGTCTGGGACTAAGTGGTCATTGGAAAGGGCCTGGCTGAGGCTGACCCCATAGCAATGGTGAATCCATGACAACAATGACAAATCCAATGACCGGGTCTTTGGTGCCTAGCAACCAATGCCCATAGATGGCCCTACATCTCTGCAGGATGCTAAGCAACATTTCCCCAAGTGGAGAACAAAGGACTGGGAGAGGGGTATGAGGTGAAGGTTTAAATGTTGGCTGCTGGAGGCAGTTGGGGCACACCCACAGATGGAGGAGGTCAGACTGAGTGACACAGGGACAGAGCTCTGGGCTCTGGCTATCCAGAACGGGCTCTGCTGTAACCTTCATTTCACTGTGCTCACCACGGCTTCCTATGCCGGGGGCCTGTCGACTAATAAACCCACCCGTGTGACCTGCCCCTAGTCTGGTGCCTGTTAGAACAGGAAATGTAAGAGCACAGGAAGGAGAAGTAGCAAATAATACTTCCACTAAATTGGTAAATCAGATAAAGGAGAAAATAGAACAGTTGACAGCACATTAGAAGATGGGCTGTGATTTGATCACAGGGGGATGGGTAAAAAAGAATTTCAAAGTGAAAAACTGAGAGTGAGTGGGTTAACACCTGGGACTGATGCATTAACGCATGGAGTTGCTCCAAAATGGTTAACTGCAGCAGAGAAGGGCAATACTGCAATCTATTTAGCATGCAGACAAAAGCAACAGAGACTGGAGAGACAAATTTAGGTTTTGCAAGAGCAGGTAACAACCCCCACTCTCCTCTCAGAGCCAGGATAAAAAACAGGGGTATGGGTTCCCATCCCCCTGCTTTAACCCACACAACCCCCACTCCTCGCTCAGAGCCAATAATATAACCTTCTTTCTCAAATAGTTTTACATATGGGTTAAGTTCTCCTTTATATCCTCTCTCAGTTTGCTAAATTTGCTGCTGCTGTCTATACTTTGATAACTTGACAGAGATAATTTATCTTGGCTCAGGTCTCCTTCCCTTCCTAGGTTGCTCTTTTTTGCCCCCTCACTTCTGCTCTCTCTTTGTTTTAAAAGTTAAAAGTTATAGTTATTACAGAAACTTCCATTGGTGAAAAAGACGCAGCAACTAAACACAAAACAACAAATAAACAAAGAGAAAACAGGGTAAAAACTTTACTTTAAATAAGCCCAGTAATTATTTTAATCCTTCAGGAATGCAATAGCTGGATATATTCCTAACTTTCTTGTATATATGGGTGCCAAGCAACACAAACGTTAACTCTGCCTCTAATCCTAACCACTGACTAATATTTGAAATATGGGCTTTTCTTATTTCCATTTCATAGCATTTTTTTAAATGTAGGTTTGTTTTGTATGTCATGTATGTTGTCCTGTGTTGTATGTTATGTGTGTCACATGACTCTTTTTTTTATTTCAACAAGTTTATAATTTTTTTTTAAATGTAAGGGGAACCACCCTTTTTAATATTACGGCTGGGGTATAACCATCATAATACCAATAAAAAAATTTTGCAACGCTCAAGAAGACCTCAGTTATAAATATATGTACATATATTTTTGCCTTCAAAAATAATGCAATTGCAAACGAAAATAATTCTCTTTTATTAATCACAGTTTTTTGTTATTTGAATGAAAAAAAATTAAGGGGAAACCTCAACATTAATGCAAAGGTAATATTAAGAAAATGTTAATTTCTTGTTTGGCTTTTTATAAACTTGTTTGCACCTTTATTAAATATTAAAATGTAGTTATAAAATGTTATATAAAAATGTCAAAAATATAATAATATATACTATGTCTGGCTATGTTGCAAAATGTTAAAGCTAACCAAACAATTTCAACAGGTTTCCACCAGACACAACCAAGTATCATGAAAGTTAAATACCTTCAAGGTGTTTGCATAGACCTGTATTTAAAATTCATTTGGTTTAATTTTTATACTCTTTTCTTTTATGTTATGTTAAAGGGAAGTAGTGGTTGTTAAAATTTGTGCTTCCAGATGTTAACAAAAGTTGAATTGGTATCACAAGCAAATTAATTCTAAAAAGCGTGGGTAACAATTCTGTTACTCTTATGCTAAAATGGAGTGCTCAGAAGCAATACACCTTCTCACAGACGATTGTGAGCATCTATTTTAGCAGTTAAGCACTATATTTAGTATGAAAAATAAGTAAAGCACATGTTAAGGAAGTAAAAATGAATGTCTATGCAAAAACTGCAAAAGCATCTGAAACAATTATATTTGTGCTAAAAATTTGGGAAAATCAGAACAAAAACGTAGCTTATGTTATAGAAGACTTGGTCCCTATTACAGTGCAAACAAATTAAGTTAATCTGTATATCAAATTTGGGTTTCTGAAAACAAGAGAAATATAAAACAAACAAGCAACATCTTTATTATGTTAACCAACTTAAGCTGCATAAGGGTGCATCCCAAAGACACCAAAAGAGATCAGTGCACAGTGAAGAAACCCCGGGTATCAGGAAAAGAAAAATGAAGTCCTTTATATATAACAGATCTGTCAACTAATTTCAGTCTATCATGTATGGACAATTGAGTATGCAATCGTCTACAGAGACATTATGGAAGCCACTAGCTGGGCCAGGTTTAACTGTTGTTTTAAAATGTATATTATTGAGCAAAGTAAGTTCATGTGCCTGTGGTTAAAATCTTTATCACTGAAATATAGATGAATTTGGCTACTGTGTAAAAGCAACTGTATTATTGATGTACCCTTCTTTGTTAGTTAATATACTAGGATTTTATCAGGAATGTGCACAAGAATCCAGGGCTGGGCAAAAGACTATTCTGCAATCTGGCATCTCTCAAAATAAGGAGACTCCAAAATCTAGATGAAATTTTTAGGTATATTGCAAGATTATCTGAATCTAGAGACCTATTTGAAACAGGGATGATATGAAATATATGTTTGTATATATGTGTATATACAAAAAAAAATATTTTGACTACCAGGCAGTGGAAACTGTCTCTGAACCTGTAATTCATGATATTGAGGGCCTGGCTACTGACAAAACAGTACATCGTGCATGACATTGCTAAACTGTTTAACTAAACATAAGTAAAAATCAACCAGCTAATGGCAGCAAACAATATAAAGGCAAGAAAAAAAAAACAGATTGGTAAAGAAATGTTGAATGTTGTGGCATATACACAAGTCTGGGGGTTTTTCTGAGGCAAAACAATTGTACTTTAGTAAGCCCCAAATGATCAGTGGACATGTATGTAAATAGAACCCAGCTGTAGAGCCAGAATGGACATTGTGGCAACCCTACTGGGTGGCACAAGAAATTCGGGTCTCCCTATGAAATTCTGCAAACATTAAGAAATTGAACCTTAAAATTAACTCACTAACTGATGGATTAGGTCAAGTCATAAAAAAAAGGGTAAAATGATCAAGATTGTTAAATAGCCCAATTATCTGGACCACACTAGTGGAAAAAGGAATTCCTAGAACTGGGGGTGAGGGGGTGGGAATTGCAGTTTGCAAGGCTAGAAGCTCCTGGACCTTGGGCACCACATGAAATTAATAATTTAACTGTGCCAATTATGGTTGCTATTCCTAGATGGACAGGGAATCCTAAGGAATGGGTATGTTAACAATATGGGTATAATAGAAAATGGGACCTATAAAGAGCATTACCCCAGTGTAAAGGTGCGACACAAGGAGGAGATGAGATAAACCCAGCCTGCTTTTACCCAAGCAAAGATGGTTTTGTGAGTGCTTGGCCCAAATGAACTGACCACAAGCGAGGGAGGTTGACTAGTCATTAAAGAGAGAGTGAAGGAGGCAGTATGTCTCGGGGATACAGTATGTGCTCTGGGATACCACAACTTCTCAGTGGGATCAACAGCATGCCAGGGGAGCCAGGATGGCCAAGTGTCAAGATGAAGGAGAATGTGACCAAGAATACTGAATGGGAGTCACTGGTGACCAATCTCTTTCGCCCCATACCTCTCTTGTCCATTAACACCACTGATTTGGTACAATGGAAAATAGAGCAATTGGTGCCCATTGCTCAACTAATAGCCAAGCAACATGCAATTGGGGATGATATTGTTCAGACAATGGAGACATCCTGGTGGGCTGCACCAAAGGAGGTGAGCTTGCACCCCCTGGTTCATACTTTAAGCCTAATAATGATGGTGATTCAAATGATTACCACCACTGTGGTATTGGGAACATGCTTCTGGGTAAGAAACTTGAAAAAGAAAGCACAGAAAGACAGGAATATGAGGCAAAGGAAATGAATGCTGAAGTAAAGAGAAAGAAGCAGGGGAATGTAGCTACAGCCTGGTAGTTAACACATAGAGGGAGGCCTCATTTTTTGGAAGATAGAATTAGGGACAGAAATAAATTATTAGGTTGCAAACAGAATGTTTGTGCTAAATAAGATAAGTAATCAGGTCAGTAGGCCAAGAAGATATAATGTCTGAGCCAACTAAGATAAGAGACATGGAATTATTTACTATGAACTACATAACAAGGGATAAAGAAAGTAGAGATGAGGTAAAGAGGAAGTCGAATCATGGTCATTGTGTGGACAGCGCATGCTGCACAGTGATTGGTTACTGCAAAGTAACCAAGCCAATCCAAAAATGTGTGAGGCACTGTATAGTAAATGCAATCAGACGTGTAGTGTATATAAAGGGAGAAGATTTCTGTGTAATTCTGGAGCTGTGATGTACCCTGCATCCATCCCCCCCCACCCCTTGTTGGAGTTTGATCAACTCAGCGTAGCACTGCTGTCCGTAACTTGCCATTAGTATAGACAAATTTCCTGTTAGTACCTGTCATAATTTGGGGTCAGTGACACTGCATCCTAACTAAGGCACATGTTATTCAAAACAATCTTGTTCAGTGTGTCAGATTACCAATATTGAATCCTGACGCAGCAATATTTGATAAATTGGTTACTGTCAGTTCAGTAGGTTATCTGGAAAACTGCATCTACCAGAAACAACTGGATCTACATCAACTGCTGATGCATCACAGAACAGTGTAAACATAAAGAGCATCCCATTCGCAAATGACTTGTTATGCCAGGAATGTTGTTGACATCCCAACTCCAGTGTGTGGCCACCATAATTCAAGCCAATCTAATGGAATAGAGAAACTAGCTGCTCCTGTCTCTTGCCCAGTAAAGCTTATCAGATGGAGACAACCAGCAGTAAGGGCAACCTATAACATGGATGGATAGTACTGTGTAGTATAACTAATTATAAGAAATTTAGATATGAAGGCCTCATTTGTGATGTCACTATTCCAAATTCCTGGTTTACTCCTCCTTACATAGCACTGTGGAATATATTGTAATAATGCCTATCTCCGTTTTGGAAAATTAATTTAAAACTACACCCCTCAATCAAAGTTCCAGCCCTAGCATTCCCAGGCCCACGATATGGGACTGACATCAATTGACTGAAGGAAGCAGGGGAACGTAGTAGAAAGAGAGAGCCGGGAGCGCTGGGCCTGGTGCAAGACCTGAGGCCTGAACCAGAGGCTGTTAACCAAAGTCAGGCCATGTATCAAAGCAGATGTTTACAAGTTCACTGTCCAGTACATGAACTTGGCAAGTTGTTGCTAGTGTACTAGGCACTAGATATTTACATAAATATATTCCTGCTACTACAGTTGCATCCTATTCTAGTACAAGATAATGTGGTTTGCCAAAATAATGAATAGGGATGTTTTGTCCAAGATATCAGGAACAAGGGGAGGTAACAAACAGATGTCATGGGACACATAAGGGGTTTACCCCAGTCTATAAATGTCAGGGTACCTCGCCTTAACCCTTTGTGTGGCCGGAGGGGCAGCAGAGACTCTTGCTGCTGACTGAGCCGCTCCTTGCCAATGGGCACTCATGTGTTCGTGTACCTGTAACCACAGAGCCAGGATGCTAGGACTGTGCCTTGAGGGCAATAAACCTGGCCGAGTGCCTTTGTCACTGAACCGTGCCCATGGTCTTTCCTTATGAGTAACACTGAGGGCTGCTGCTGAATGAACATGCTGCATGTCTGCTAGCACAGCTGACACTGGGGCTCCAAGAACAGTAACAAAGCTGCTGCAACAGCAACAACCTTCCTCAGCACTTAGCAACAAATGTTTGTAGGAAAACAGGGCACAAGTGGGCAAAATGCCCAAAGCTTGATGAAACAAAGGTTTGCCTGGGACAGAGAGGCTGGGTCATCCTCTGTCCATCCAAGAAGGCAGGCTCTGAGAGTGAAACATGTGATTGACCTGTCAGAGGAAAGCAGTCACACAGCCAGCTCCTCAGGGGCACAGGGGGTGGTTACAGACGGGCTCCCACGTCAGGCAGCAGTGCACATGTCCTGTTGTGCCCTCCTGGGCTCAGGCACCTCTGACCCCCAGTGGGAGCGGAAGGTGGTGGTCAATAGGAAGACATTCATGGGGTGGAGAGATTCTGGAACTGAGAGAACCCTTGTCAGACCTGTGTGGTGCAACCCCATCAAATGCTGAAGGGCTGCGTAACCAGGGTTAAGGTCCCAAATGTGGAGCCCTTTGCCTTGCCTATGGCTCAGATCCCTGGGCAGACACAGGAAGGATCGGGGAGGCTGATAGTTGGGGTCTCCAGGATATCAGCTCTAACATCATTGTGGAGAATGACTGTATCCCCTTAGGAGAAAATTCAGACCCTGTTTCGGTACCAGCCAAAGGTTTGAACCCCACAAGCCAGAAGGCTCAGAGTGGGGGTGTCAGTGAAAATGCAAATAGCTAGCAAAGAGGAGGGGATTTTCCCCTTGGTTGTAACACAAAAGAAAGGCTGGTAAGCCCAAGACACCTTCCTGTCTGTTACCAGACACCTGGCTTTGAGTGGGGCAGAGGAATGTTCCCCACCCATCGCCACACAGGAGATGTGAGTCACACTGGCTCAGCTATCACTTCTCTGAAGCCTGATACTTCTGACTGAGGGCGTCAGCTCAGGACCTGCCCTCACTGGGGAAGCAGAGGCAGAGCTGAGCCCTGTGGTAGCTGAGACCCCTGCTGAGCGGGGGCAACACACACAGGGCAGGATGGCTGCCAGACAGGTTTGCCCTGTCCAAGGGTGAGAGAAGCCCCAGAGAAAGGTAAAGCAGCTGGAACGTCGCTACTGGCAGCAGAAACACCTGGTCAGAATGTGACCAGGGCCAGTGTGGGTTCTCTTAACCAAGAGAGCCTGAATCACAGCCCACCCGGAAGGGGGTCGAGAGAGGACTCAACCCAGGGGGTGAGGATAACAGATTAACCCCAAAGGGGGAAATGGGCTCCTTGCTTACACACAGCCCTGGAGTTGAGACACAACCCCAGAAGGGGCCTGCCAATGTGGGGGAGCACTCTGCATCCCTGCCTCACTAGCCCCTGGGACACCAGAGCTCCAGAGACATGGCTGGGTTAAGAGCAACTGTTCAAGTGGTCATTTCCTACCCCACCCCAGCTTAGAGGTAAGGACACCCCAGGCTGCAGCCAAGACGGCTTCACATGGAGGAAGGTGGGGTTCTGCCACTACTTCACTCGCTGGCCCACAGGGGAGAGGAGGGAGTGGCAGGACCCCATCCCAGTTTCAACCCAAGGTTTTGGGGTAGCAGAAGGGCTGGGGACTGCATGAAAACTCCTCATATGCCCCCTGCTAGTGTCATCCAACTGACCAGACCTAAGGGAGGATGTCAAACTGCTCCACGCTGTGTATAGGAAACTGTGAGTTTGATTTGCAACTGTGCTGTAAGAATCTTGGAAGTGCTGGGAGGAACAGCTAACGGAGAGGATGGGAAAGATGCAGTGTTATCTATGAATAATATCTATGGGTTTGAACTTCCCCAGGTCACTGGTAAAAGTGACCCTGCTCGGTTCAGCCTCAAAGGGAAAAGAGATGTGACAAAGTGGGAATTTTCTGTAATATTTTTATGAGTGCTGTTTGTGTCTCAGTTTCCCCTGTGTGCTGCATTGTTGCCTAGTGGGTGGAAAGGGACTGCTTGTTCCGGGACAGGCTAAGACACAGGTGTGAACGGTGCCTAGCTGTCTGGGACTATGTGGGTCACTGGAAAGGGCCTGGCTGAGGCTGACCCCATGGCAGTGGAGAATCCATGACAATGACAAATCCAATGACTGGGACTTTGGTGCTGTCATGAACATCCAGCTACAGGTAGCATAAAATCCCTCCTTTGCCTGTAAAGGGTTAAGAAGCTCAAATAACCTGGTTGGCACCTGACCAAAAGGATCAATAAGGGGAGAAGATACTTTCAAATCTGTGGAGGAAGGTTTTTGCTTTGTGCTTTGTGTGTTGTTCTCTCTGAGACAAAGAGAGAGACCAAGCAAGTAATCCAACTCCTACTGAAATGATACATCTAATATATCAGAAATAGTAAATAATAGCAAGGAAATGTGTTAGATTATCTTTTGTTTTAGCTTGTGAATTTTCCCTATGCTAAGAGGGAGGTTTATTCCTGTTTTTTTGTAACTATAAAGTTTTGCCTCGAGGAGAATCCTCTGTGTTTTAAATCTTATTACCCTGTAAAATTAACTTCCATCCTGATTTTACAGAGGTGATTCTTTTACTTTTTTCTTTATAATAAAGTTCTGTTTTTAAGAATCTGATTGGGTTTTTAGTCTCCTAAAAACCCAAGGGTCTGGTCTGTGCTCACCTTGGTTACCTATTTGGTTGGTATATTATTCTCAAGCCTCCCCAGGAAAGGGGGTGAAGGGGCTTGGGGGGATATTTTGGGGAAACAGGAACTCCAAGTGGTCCTTTTCCTGAATCTTTGTCTAACTCACTTGGTGGTGGCAGCAATACCATCCCAGGGCAAGGAATTTGCGCCTTGGGGAAGTTTTAACCTAAGCTGGTGGAATATAAGCTTAGGGGGTCTTTCATGCAGGTCCCCACATCTGTACCCCGGAGTTCAGAGTGGGAAGGCCCATAGATTGTCCCACGTCTCTGCAGAACACCGAGCAGCATTTCCCCAGGTGGAGAATAAAGGACTGGGAGAGGAGTGTGAGGTGAGGGTTTAAGTGCTGGCTGCTGGAGGCAGTTGGGGTATGCCTGGAGTCTGATGGATAGAGCACTGCGTGGATACAAATTTCTATCCGTGGATAGAAATCGGTAGCTGCTAGACCGCGGAGCTCTCCTGGGAACCGCAGCGGCGAAAGCAGAAGAACAAGGGGCTGCCACTCCCAGGAACGAGCACCCTGCTCTGGCAGCTCCTCCTGGTTGTGCAACTGTACCACTCCCAGCCCCGCCCCCAGTGGGGCTGTATGACCCCAGACAGGAGAGGCAGCTGCATGGAAGGGCTGGGAGCAGGGCTGGGGATGGTACAGCCGCACAGCTGGGAGGAGCTGCCAGCGTGGAGCGCTGGCTCCTGGGAGTGGTGGCCCCACGTTCTTCTCCCTTTACCGCTTTGGCTCCCAGGAGAGCCCTGTAGTTCAGCGGATACCGATTTCTATCTGCAGATATCTGCATCCACAGATAGAAATTTGTATCTGTGCATGATGGAGGAGGTAAGACTGAGCAACACAGGGACAAAGCTTTGGGCTCTGGCTACCTAGAATGGGCTCTGCTGTAACCTTCATTTCTCTGTGCTCACCAAGGGCATCCTGCACTGGGGGCCAGTTGACTAATAAACCCGTCCGTGTGACAGCACTGGATGTGTGTCCCTGTACATGCTGGTGGAGGGGTGGTTTGCTCCCTACGATTGTACAAGCCTCCCTCAGGGGTCTGTCTCAGTGGGACTCCCTGAATGGAGCTCACAGGGTGGTGCAGGGGGGCTGAGGGCCCAGAGGTCCAGCCTAAGGAGGCGGTGAAGCCACAGGGTTTCCTCTGGAAGGGTCTGGCACACTGACGGGGTCCTCCCAGGGACTGTTCCAAAGCTGGGGCTGTAGCCCTGATCCTGGGGCTCCGTGACAAGGGGATGAGGCTTTAATGTGGTTGTGGGACAGAGCTGATGTACAGGCAATGCAGTAGAGGCAGTGGCAGTTGATGTTGCCCACTCCCCAGTGCAATCACTACAGGTATGTCCACTTCACTAAAACCCCCACAGCAACACGTTGCAGAGACCAAGTCTGCAAACTCAGGCTCTTGCTTCAGCACTAAAAATAGCTGTGTGGACGTTCCTGCTCGGGCTCTGATCTCAGCATAATTGGGGACCACTAGCAGGAATATTTACACACACCCCCAACATATAATAAAAAGCAAAAGGGGGGCCCTTGAGCTGCTCCGGGCCTAAGCAATTGCTTAGTCTGCTTACGCCTAGTGGCGGCTCTGCCCAAGAGCAATCCAGAGTCACCCACTGACAGAAGGCGGGTCTGGGCTGGATTCCAGGCTGACACTGATGTCAGATCCATTTCTCCTGTCACTGCAGTGGGTGGGTGAGGATCTTTCTCCTCTCTCCTCTCTGCTCAGCAGGACTCCGAACTGTGATAGCATGTTGGGTTTGGAATTTTGGGCTCAATTTGGTTTTCAGGGAGAAGATTTCAGGTTTGACCTTAACATTAATGTTCCCTCAGCTCTCCCCTGCCTCACCCTGTCCCGCCCTGCGGATACTCACGGACCGACACCCCGCTCTGCCAGAACAGCCAGCACTCTGCAACGGAGACAGCTTGTTAGTGAACAGACCCCAGAGCAAAGGAGACACTTTCCCTCCTGAATTCTCAGGGTCCCCAGTGAGATGTGACACCAGCCCTGCCTTTGTCTCCTTTTACTCCCTGGTCTAAGTTTGGCCCCCACACCATGGCCTCATGGCCTGGTCTCAGATTCCCCGACCCCCTGGGCTCACACCCTGCCCATCTCCAATACTCACGGAGGAAGGGGACGGTGAGATCACACCACATGATGGAGGCAGCGAGGGACCCGTTAGCGCTGCCACCAATGCCCCTGCTTCACAGAGCCTGACACCCAAGTGAGCCCGAGTGAGGAACTGAGCCTCAGGGAGCCCGTGATGCTCTCCACCCATTTCTTCCTTTTCGTGTGGTTTCTCTGCAACGTCCAGGGGACATCTACTGCAGTCAGAGCAAACGCAGGTCCCTGTGGTGCACAGCAAACCACATCCCCTCTCCAGGCTGACCACAGCCCCTGCTCCCAGCACCTGGGGACCAGAGGACAGGGGCTCCTGTGAGCCCACACCTGAGCTCACAGGAGTGAGAAGTCTCTCAGAAGATGTCAAGAGGTGCCCGAGTACTGACAGCCTGCTCCCGACCTTCTCCACTGCATGGTCTAGCCAAGGTTCCCCCTCCCCTCCTTTTGTGCTGGATCAGAGCAATGAATCCAGCTAGACCAGAATCCCTGCCTCCCTGGTGCAGCAGATCAGACCAGAGGAGGGTGAAAATCCCCCAGAATTCACCTTACTGAGTGATGCTCTCTCGTGGGGCAGGGACAGGTCCCTTCCTGACCTGCAGCTGGGTCCCAGCTCCTACCACAGAGCAGGAGGGTTGAGGGGGCTGGTAAATTCCATTCTCAGGCAGTGTCTCTGCAGATGCTTTTCTTAGCTGAGTCCATCTCTGGGAGCTGGAGCTGGGGCCAGGGCGCGGGTGGCTGTAGATTCCAGCCCCTGCATGGTAGGGGGTACAGTTTCCTAAAAGGAGAAGCGAGGAGATTCAGAAAAAGGATAAGCCACCCCAGAGCTGACTACTGATCTCAGATTGAGTTTGTTTCCTGTCAAACGGACTGAAACCTGTTCCAGCAATGGTGAAATAGCTCTCAGATCGTATAGGAGACTGGCTAGAGCTGTAGGAGCTGGGAGCAGGATTCCTGGAGTCCATCAATGGCCCTAGTCGGGGGGAGTGGGGTCCAGTGGGTTAAGGCAGGGATGCTGGAAGCCAGGGCTCCTGGGTTCTATCCCCAGCTCTGGGAGAAGAGTGGGGACTCAGCACCAGCCTTTCTTTCATGTTAATCACAATTCCCTGTTTTCTCCACCTCAGCGCAGTAATTTGTGGGGGGAGGATGCCCCGGCAAGTGCAGGTGGTGCTGGAACCGGGACCCGTGGGCTCATCCAAGCCAGGGGAGTCCATGGTCTCTCTTAGCCCTGTCCCTCCCCCGCACCTCTCTCCCCTGAGCTGCTTTCCTGGGGTGTCACTGGAGCGAGGGGCATGACCCTGCAGATGGAAGAACGGCTGGATGGGCACAGACAGATGGGGGGATCTGTGGCGATGGACAGACAGATTGTCCTGTCTCACAGCTGGGGACACTGAGATTCCAAGAGGTAATTATCCCCCCTCCATGCAGAGCAGGGATCCCAGTTGTTCTCCCCTCCAGTCCCATGTCTCCCTGTCCAGCTCCTCCTGCGGTCACTACCCTGACCCCCTGGGTCTCTGCTCTGAGCACCCAGCTGGGCAGTTTCTCTGGGGAGAGCCCTGAGCTGAGCACTGGACCCTGGTGGGGGGGTGTCTCCCCAGTGCTGGAATGAGGGGAGTCTCCCTTCCCCCCCCAGATCAGGAGGCCTTGGCCTGCACCACCAACACAGCCCCCCTGGCCTGTTCTGCAGCCATGGCCCATTGCAAACTCCTGCCCCATTCCTGCTCCCCCGGTCTCTCTGAGTCAGGGCCTTGCATGGGGGTCTCTGGAGCTGGTCCCGTCTCTGGCCCGGTGCCGCGGCCCCAGGCTGAGGAGGATCTCTGGGTCTCCCCTCAGGGCAGTGGCAGTAGGGGGGTGAGGGGTAGCTGGAGCCACTGAATGTAGGTCCTAGCTGGGCAGTTTTGTTGTGGGGATTAGCTGGGCATGGGGCTGCCCTGGAGAATGGCACAGACCCACCCCACCCCCTACCCTGAATAAGGGCGCTCCCCTCCCCATCCCCCAGTTACAGGGCCGTTGCTGTTTCCAGACCCCAGATCTGCCCCGCACAGCCCTGCTCCTCCCCCATTCATCCCACTCAATTCACCACTCCTCAGACGCTGACTTGGGGACAGGATGGGTTATTCCTGGGGCAGCCCCTTGCAGCTCCTGTTGGATCCCCTGCTCTAGTCTCAGAGCCCCTGGGGGGCAGGAGACTCAGAGCCTCACCCCAGCCATCCCCACGCTTGACCTGTGTTCTCAGGCCACCCCATCCATGGGGCTACATCTGCAAAGGCTGCTGGGAAATCCTGGCCTAGAGGATGGCTGCAAGGGGGCCTGAGAGCTTCAGTGGAGTCTCTAGCAAAGACCCTACCATGAGGGATTGGGTCCCTGTTTTAGGAAGGGATTGGGTCGCTGTTTTAGGGCTGGGACCCCCATAGGATTGTCTAACAGGGACCCTTCCCCACAGTGGGAGGTCTCACTCTCCAGCCAGAGCTCTCACCCCCCCAGTGCAGCGGGAACATCCTTCCCCTAATCAGGGTGTTTGAGTCAGTTGGGGACACGGAGCCTCCTGCTGGCATGGAAGCCCCAGGGCCTCAGGGGAGAAGGTATTTACCCTTCCTGATATCAGTTTGTGCATCTGTGTCACTATGTACTGAAACTGGGGGGGAGGGCTGGGAGGCAGGACTCCTGGGTTTCCTTCCCGGCTCTTAGCAGCCTCAGAGTGACAGGTTTAGTGAAGGGCAAATTCTTAGTATTTATTTAATATGTTTCTGCTTTCCCCCCACCCGCACCCAGTTTCTCCCCTCCCCAGGGAGCCCTGGTGTCTGGTCTGGGGCAGGACTGGAGCTGGGTGTTCCCTTGACCAGGCTGTGAGCTCCGCCCCCCGCCATGCTGCTGGCTCCATGCTCCCTGAGTCTGGGAGGAGGCAGGGGGAGGGACAGATGTGGGGGGGGGGGGTCTGGCAGGGAGCCCAGAGCAAATCCCTGGCTTGGTGGGGAGGCTGGTGAACGGAGAGGGGCAGGCTGGGATACAGTTTCTGGCGGAGGGGAAGGGAGTGAGCCCACTGAGGGGAGTCTCTACTTCCCAGCCCTGACAGTCCAGGGCAGGCTGGAAGAAATGGGGCAGGTGGGGGGCAGCAAGGGGGTGACTCCCCCCCATCCCCAACTGGGCTCCACTCCAAGAGATGCTGCCCTTCCCCCATTCCTGGGAATGGAGCAGGGTCCCTTTCTCTGCGGGGGCAGGGGCATAGCATTTGCAGGGCCCTGAGCATGGGGGGGCTTATCCTGCCCTTCCCCCCATAGCTGGGTCACTCCAGTTCCCTGTGCCCGTGATCTGCCCTCAGTTTCCTATGTGAGGCCCCAGTGCCCCCGCTAAACCTCCCCTCACAGCATGGGTCTGAGGTGCCTCTTCCCAGGCAGTTGTGGATTCGGTCTCCTAGCACCAGAGGCAGCCACCCCCCCATATGGAGAGAGAATGGCCCTGCTGAGTCATGTGTCACAGTCCCTGTACTCCTCCCAGCTGGGGAGATTCTCCTTTAGCCCTTTTGCTGGATCCTGCACATGTGGCAGAGGGACTAAGATCCACCCCAACTGCCCACCCAGCACCCTTCTGCCCCCTGCACTGAGATCTGATTCTGCCCCTTCTCCAAATTCTTGTTCGGCTGCTGGCCCCAGGAATAAATAATTACCCCTGCGCCCCCCCCCCATAATCTCCCCATCCCCCATCCCTCAAAAGCCCCCATCTCACAGCCTCCCCAACTCACTCTCCTGACCCACAAACACTCCTTGTCCTCAGGCCCACTGCTCCCCACATTACACCGGGCCCTCAATGTGCCCCCCATCCACAAATCCCTCCTAGCCCCTCCCAAGTTCTATCTCCCCTAGGCTCAGAATGTGCCCCCCACCCCCAGCCCCAAATCACCAACGGTCTCCATCATTGTCCATTTTCCCCATGACCCCTAGGTCCTCACTGTGGTTACCCCCCCCCGATTGCCCTCCTCCCCCATCCCAGTGCCCTGCCTCCAACTCCAACTCACTCACAAAATAACGTGTTTTGTCTCAGGTGTTTTATTCCTCACAAGGGGTTTGGATGAGAATTTGGTGCCAGCTCCCGGTGACGGGGGACTCTCAGCCCCACACACCCCATGGGGGTGGCACGGCTCCTGCCAGGGCTGGTGTGCCAGGGTGGCCATAGGTGCTGGAACTAGGGATGCTGGAGGGGGGGCTGCCGCACCCCCCTTGACTTGAAGTGGTTTCTATAATATACAGGGTTTACAGTTTGGTTCAATGGCTCTCAGCACCCCCTACCATACAAATTGTTCCTGCACCCTTGAGGGTGATGTGTCCATTGAAGGGCCAGAGGCCTGGGGCCAGCCACTCTTGGCAGCCCATCCACCTTAGCTGAGAAGGGGAGAGGAGGTCCCTAGGAAGAGCTGCAGCAGAGAAGCTGTGGAAAGTGCTGCAGCTCCTTCCTGGGACTCGGGAGATGGGCCAGAAGCAGGGAGAGCAGGGTGGCTGATGGTGGAGACTCACCGTCAAGCGGAAAGCCCACAGGAGCCACTGTCCTTTGTCAGGGGAGAGAATTGAGGCTGCAGAAAGCCATGGGGCTGCAGAGTGGACATTTCCCTGCCGATCACTGTGAGCGCTGGAGGGAAGGCAGGCCCAGGGGATGCTCTGTGGCCACTGTCCCATATGAGGGGCAGGGAGCAGCGAAGGAACCCAGGAGGTGCAGGAGACAGGTGCAGGGGAGGTTCTATGGCTTTTGCCACCCCAAGCACGGCAGTCAGGCGGCTTTCGGCGGCATGCCTGCGGATGGTCCGCTGGTCTCACAGATTCGGCGGCATGCCTGCGGGAGGTCCGCCGGTGCCGTGCCTTCAGTGTCCCCGCCGAATTGCTGCTGAAACCGCGGGACCGGTGGACCTCCTGCAGGCATGCCGCCGAAGGCAGCCTGACTGCCGCCCTCACAGCAACCAGCAGGCCACCCCCTGCGGCTTGCCGCCCCAGGCACGCGCTTGCTGTGCTGGTGCGTGGAGCCACCCCTGGACAGTTGGACACTTGTGACGGGTTGGTTCACAGAAACCCACTTGGGAGCTGCCAGCTGATGTGCAAAGGCCACCTCTGTTTCTATTCTCCCCTGCCAGCTACTGGTGGTTCCAGGGCTCAGTTTTGCTGAAGCCAGACACGCCTATCTGCTCCAGACACAGACCAGAGTCTGAACCACTTATCCCAAAGCTGCAGGGTGTGACGGGTTGGTTCACAGAAACCCCCTTGGGAGCTGCCAGCTGATGTGCAAAGGCCACCTCTGTTTCAATTCTCCCCTGCCAGCTACAGGTAGTTCCAGCACTCAATCTTGCTGATAGCCAGACACACCTATCTGCTCCAGACACAGACCAGCGTCTGAACCACCTATCCCAAAGCTGCAGGGTTACTTGAGAACAGCTCACAGAAGTCTGCTTGCCTTTAACACTCAGATGCCCAATTCCCAATGGGGTCTAAACCCAAATAAATCCGTTTTACCCTGTATAAGCTTTATACAGAGTAAACTCATAAATTGTTCGCCCTCTATAACACTGATAGAGAGATATGCACAGCTGTTTGCTCCCCCAGGTATTAATACATACTCTGAGTTAATTAATAAGTAGAAAGTGATTTTATTAAATACAGATAGTAGGATTTAAGTGATTTCAAGTAGTAACAGACAGAACAAAAGAAGTTACCAAGCAAAATAAAATAAAATACGCAAATCTATGTCTAATTGCACTAAATACAGATAAGATCCTCACCAGTTCCAAAATGTTCCCTTTTACAGGCTAATCTTCTTTTAGCCTGGGTCCAGCAATCACTCACACCCCCTGTAGTTTTCAGTTTCCTTCAAGTGTCCTGGGGGGGTGGAGAGGCTTCTTCTTTAGCCAGCTGAAGACAAAATGGAGGGGTCTCCCACGGGTTTAAATAGACTGTCTCTTGTGGGTGGAGACCCCCTCCTCACCCTCTGTAGAATCCAGTCACAGAATGGAGATTCGGAATCACATGGGCAGGTCACATGCCCATGCATGACTCAGGACTGCAGGTAGCAGCCATTACCCACATGCTGCCTTGAACGTCCTCAGGTAGACTTCTAATGTGGATTGGAGTCTTCCAAGCTCTTTTGTCTGTTAAGTGCCCCCTGACTGAACACCTAATTTGCACATTCCTTTCCCAAGAAGTCATCAAATGTTCTAACTGAGGCCCCTTAGAAATCAAGCAATCATACAGCCAATGTTCATAACTTTGAACACACAAATGGTGCCTGCATACAACTAGGGTGAACATAAGCAGTAGATCACAACCTTTACATAGATGTGTTACATGGCCTATGTAGCAAAACCCTATTCCAGTTATATTATACATACATTTATGAGCCCCTTTATGGGGTACACTGTCACAACACTATTTATGGTGTTGCTTTGTTTGAAGGAAGACTGGGGATTGAAGAGGACTCAGGAGTGACAAAAGGCAGCAGAGTCTGAGGTGTTCGTACTTAGTGTGGGACTACAGTTCATATCTTCGAGACCTGTAATAATAAATTATCCCATGATCAGGGGTCCTCAGTCCAAGAGAGTGTCCAAGGAGTGTCTGAAGTGAACCTGAGGGGGGAAACTGAGGCTGGGCACCTGCAGGGCCACTCCATGTCATAAGGGGTTGCACCAAGAGGACAACTCTAGGTCAGCTCATTTTGGAAGCGGTCTGCTCTATAAACCACATCTCTCTGCTGTGGCCATGGTCAGGATCAGGGTGCTGGGTTTGTAACACTTAGGGTGACCAGATGATAAGAACAAAATATCGGGACACATTGGGGCAGGGCCCAAGCAAAAAAAAAACCAAAAAACTGGAGCGCCGCCGAAGCAAAAAAAGAAAAAGAAAAAAAGAAATGCCCTGAGCCAAAATATCGGGACAAATGGCGTCCCGACCATACATCCGTTGGGACGCGGGACAAACAACTGAATATCGGGACAGTCCCGATTTTATCAGGACGTCTGGTCACCCTAGTAACACTTACCTTGGTGTGGGCTGTGGCAGCTGAAAGCATTGGGCTGTACCGCTGGGATGACACCCTAAAGGGGAAAGGCCCTGTGTCCCACTGCCCACTCCCTGAAACAGCCAGTCCCCCACCTGAGGTGGGATCAGAGCCAGCGCCCCCTAGAAGGGAAAGGCCCCGTGTCCCAGTGCAAGGGCTATATGGAACAGCTATGACTTGAATGATTAATAACTATGGATTCCTTCTGGGCCTCTAAAATTAGAGAAGCTGCACACCTCTGATTATCACAAAACTGAATCCACCTATGAAAACAATAATAGAATTGTTCATATCATGTGAGATGCTTTGTCTAAGGCTCCATGGGTGAGCCCTGGTCAGGCATGCCCCTCCCTCAGAATAGAAACGAAGGCCAGGTCTACACGACAGACTTAGTGTGAAACCCCCTGAGCGACATAGTTATACGGACCTAACCCCCTGTGTAGACAGCGCTGTGTCAATGGAAGACGCTCACAGAGGGGGATTAACTAGACCAGTGTTTCCCAAACTGTGTTCCGCGGAACACTGGTGTTCCGCACGATGTGAATAGGTGTTCTGTGAAAGAATCGTAATTTTTTAAAAAGGGTCTTTACATTTTTTTAAATTTTAAATTTGGCATATTTGAAGCATAGTTTACAACTCTTTTTGAATGACTATAATTAACATAGAACTCCTTTTCCGGTTATTGATAGATCTCGTATTGAATATCATGGCATAAAGAGAACGCGGCACGCAAGCATGTTGACGTCTACCCCTTTCGGGCACGTTTCAGTTAGTGACGTCGTACCCCTTCCGCTCGAGGCTGCGCGAACTGCAGCGGTATGCACACACCGTTCTCTTTACGCCATGGTGAATACAACATATTCACTCAACACGTTCAAACCTGTGGGTCTTTACCGTGTGTGCGATAAGCACAACTAAACTAGCTTCGCTCAAAACAATATAAATATTTGTAACAAAATTTGACAAAAATCAGTATTTCTAAATATTGTTACTAAACCTAATCACCATGGATTTGTGGCTAAAAGAAGGAACTTTGAAACGAAAAGCAAGTTCTTCTGGTACTCCAACTGTGGCCGAAATAAATGAGCAAAATATTGTGACACTTCAAAGTGAGGATGAACAATTGCAGTCTTTTGTTGCCGAAAAATCTGTTAGTACTAGTGAGTTATCCAAGGTGAAAGAATTTCCACCGAAGTATATCAAAAAACAAGAAGAAGCAGGTGTTAAAAGACCGAAATGAAAGTATGATGAAAGTTATTTGTCTTTCGGTTTTACGTGTGTTGGAAATAAAGATGTTCCTGATGCGCAGTGCATCGTGTGCAACAAAATACTAGCAAACAGTTCATTGGCTCCTGCTAAACTCCGTAGGCATTTGGAAACCAAGCATGCTGAATACAAAGACAAAGATATACGTTTTTTCAAGAGGCAGCGTGACTCACTTGGAAAATGTAAACTTTTGATGATTAAAATTGCTAAAACAGACAACGAAAGTGCAACAGAGGCATCTTATTGAGTAAGTTACCATATAGCGCTTGCCGGAGAAGCTCACACTATTGGAGAAACACTTATCAAGCCTTGCGCGAAAGATATTGTAATGTGCATGTTGAGCGAGCAGTCTGGTAAAAAAATTGATGCTGTACAGTTGTCAAATAATACTGTTGCACGCCATATTAAAGATCTTGCCAATGACATAGAAAAAGAGCTAGTTTGCCGACTGAAAATTTGCCATGAGTAGTCATTGCAGCTAAATGAGTCCACTGACGTTTCAGGACTTGCTGTGCTACTAGTATTTGTCCGATATAGATTTAATAATATTATTGAAGAGGACCTGCTCTTACGTGTATCTCTGCAAAGCAACATGACTGGAGAAGAAATATTCAACTGCATCAACAATTTTATCAGAAAGCATGACATTAGTTGGGGAAAATGTATTGATGTATGTACTGACGGTGCTCGGGCAATGATCGGGAAGATGAAGGGAGCTGTAACGCAAATCATAAGTGTGGCACCAGAAAGCACTAAGAGCCATTGTGTTCTACACAGACAAGCACTTGCTGTTAAAAAAATACCAGCATATCTTAAAATTGTGCTCGATGAAGCAGTACAAATTATCAATTTTGTCAAATCTCGACCACTTCAATCCAGGTTATTTAAAATTTTGTGCGAGGAAATGTGTAGTCAGCACAAAATGCTTCTTTTACATACGAAAGTGAGGTGGCTATCCAGAGGAAAAGTGCTTGTGAGGCTTTTTGAGCTTCATAGTGAACTACTGGTATTCTTCACTTCAGATAATTCAGGACAAAAATTTAATGACTGTCTGACAAATTCCTCGTGGCTAATGAGACTTGCGTATCTTGCAGATATTTTTGCAAAATTAAATTAAATTAATCTGTCGCTGCAAGGAAAGAATGTGACCATTTTTACTACAATGGATAAAATTTCGTCGTTAAAAAAGAAACTGGAATTCTGGGCATCTTCTGTAGAACAGAATAACTTCGACTGCTTCCCTACAGTACATGAATTGGTGACTGAAATAAATTCTACAGCCCATGAAGAAGTTTCCAGCACCATTTTACAGCACTTACGTGACTTGCAGGCCTCTTTATTAGAATATTTTCCTACAACTACTGATGATAATGCTTGGGTTTGAAATCCGTTTGTAATTACAGCCAAACCAGTTGGCTTTACTGCGCACGATTATGAAAGCCTAATTGACTTAATTTCTGACTCTGATTTGAAACGAAAGTTTAAGGATCTTCTGCTGAATAATTTTTGGAGCAACCTAATAGAAGAGTACCCTAATGTGGCTAAACGTGCAGTTCGAGTGCTCCTTCCTTTTGCTACAACTTATTTGTGTGAGACAGGTTTTTCGCATTATACTGCAACAAAAAACAAATATAGGAATAGACTTGATGCTGCGCCTGACATGAGGATTCAACTTTCCAGCATTATTCCTAATATTAAGCGAATTTGTGATAGAAAAACGCAGAAACACCAATCCCATTAAATCCAAATTTGCATTTCTGTTTATAAAAATAGATTTTCCTAGTAAAAATCTAATTTGTTTGGTGTTTGTGTATATATAAAAACAGTTTTTTTTAAGTAGAACACTGTTTTTAATTTTGACTTTTGCACTTGATTTTTGTACTACTTTATACGCGCTTTCCAGTTAGAAATTGTTAGTTCAAGTTATTTTAAATTTGTATTTTTGCTTTCTTTTATAAAATAAAATATATTTGAGCATAAATAATGCAATTTTTTATTTGAAAACCAAAAAAGACTACAAAATAATATTATAAGTGTTCCGTAATAGGCTAAAAAGTGTTCCATGGCCAAAAAAGTTTGGGAAACGCTGAACTAGACCAAAAGGAGAAGCTCTCCAGTCAGCAAAGTAGCATCTTCATTAAGCGCTACCGTGATGCAGCTGTGCCACTGTAGCACTGTATGTGAAAACAAGCCCTAAAACGGCTAAATGAGAATATTGTTAATCCCCTAGGCCAGAATCTCTTATAATTAGTGTATAGATAAAACTTCTCTCTCCCTCTCAACCTAGCTAACAAGAACTCCAAGTTAGCAATGCTTTCCTATGCAGAGGGTCCCACTGCACACTGTGAGTGGATCAAGCAATGGGTGGGGATGCTGCCAGTTAAGCAAACTCGAAATGTGACTGTAAAATTGAAGGTCAAATAGGGTAAACTACCTGTTCTCCTAGAAATCCAAGCCACGTGTTTCCACCCCATATTATAAACCATACATTGTTTTCCTTGTGAATCAAATTCACCAGGGATAATCTTTCACCCCAAATTTGAAGCTTCACTTTTGTTTGCCTTGTGAGTCAGAGCTACATCCCTCGATATGTGGAAAAAGTCTCTTGTGCTATTGTAAATCCTAAATAATGTGAAATGCCTATGTATAATCAAAGAATGCATGGAGTCTGTCCTCCAAATTTAGAAGATTATAAGGATTTTTGTTGATTTTCATTGTAAATAATTGTTACAGTCTAGAAGTAATAGGAATGGCCTGGCCCAAGTGAGAAGAAATGTTAAATGATATAAACCAGGGTATAACTTTGGGATACTAAGATAAAATGCTTTAAAGGGTGGATCCCAACTGATAGTTAGCAAATAATGAAATGCAGTCCTTGAAATCAGTCAAACTTAAAAAGCCTCCAATGCAAAAATGATTGAAGAAATGTGTTATATACCATCACCACCTGCTGGATACCAGTGGAAGCAGCAAAGAAACTGAAAGAACTAAAGTGGCAAGTGTTCCAGAGGAATCAGAGGAGGCCCCCTCCTACATGCCCTGAAATGAAGTCACCACGTGCTCAAGAGAATTGACTGAACGCAACACAAGAAGCTGCAGAATCCTAAATGTAACTGATGCTGGGACCAGCCTTGTGAAAAGGATTCAGCCCCATCCCAGCATTAAAAGGATAAGAAGAAGTGGTGAGATTTCATTGCAAAGTTTGTATTTCCCCTTCTGTTCTTTAATATAAATAACTATAGGTATCTTGCTGAGTCTACGCTCACTAGAGAGACCTCAAATAACCACATTTCTTTTTTTGTAAGTCCAAGCAAATTGAAAGAGACTGAAAAGAACTGTTTTAAGCAATTGCTTTTAATATTGCAAACTTGTCCCCTTTGGATCAGTCCAGTCAAAGAATTGTAACCACCCTCTTAAAAGGTGCATTAAAGACAAGTGCATCCTTGGAAGTGTGATAAATGTGTTAGGAATGGAAAATATATGATCATAAGTAAACGTAATAAGAAAACTTTGTAATTTGCATTGTTCCTTGATATAACTGCTGAGCCTCAGCTCTAGGGTGATGATTGCTTGCAAAACTGTATGGTACTCACAATTGGTTGTGTCTACGTTTGTGTGGTGAACAGTTGATTGTATACTAAGGTGGTTCTGGGTAAATGAATCAATTGTTGGTTGGTTAAGAATGAGCAAGAGTCCTGAGTAGAAAAATACTGTTCAAGTTAAAAGTTGACTGGAAAATAACCCAGCATTAAATTAGCAAGTTAACGCTCCTTGGACTCAAAAAAAGGCGTGATCCTATTGGGTTCTGTTATATATTGGCAAACCTCATTTGATTTCAGTTTGAAAATCTAACTGGCATGATGACAAATTCATAAATTGACCCCTTTTCATGTGTACAAAATTCCCCACCCGCCTTAGCCAGCCAGTCCTCTACAAATTGGGGTGGATCAGAACTGGTGCTGTCTGCAGGGCGGGGGCAGAAACAGGCCTCACCAGCTGGGCTAGGGTGACCAAATAGCAAGTGTGAAAAATCGTGGCGGAGATGGGAGGTAATAGGCACCTATGTAAGAAAAAGCCCCAAATATCGGGACCGTCCCTATAAAATGGGGACATCTGGTCACCCTAAGCTGGGCACCTCCATCCCCCGCCCCAAGGAAATCAGTAACCGGGAAGTGATATGTCAGTCGGGATCCAGCTCCCGTCTCCTTTGCTGGCTGCTCACAGTGTGACTCTTCCCAGTGCTGTGATACCCCCTCTCCTGCACTGTATGGATAGACTGTAGCCAGAGGAAGGGCTGGGACCCCCATGTCAGGGGCTGTGTGCCCATCCTCCTATGGCAGGGCCCCTATTCTCTCTCTACCCCCATATCAGGGGCTCTGTGCACCCCCTGTTCCTCTCTTGCCCCACATCCCCTCATTTCCCCTCCCACCCATGCCATGGTGGGAGGGCTCAGGGAGTCTGTCTGTGCAGTGGATGGATTCTGGTTGATATTATGAAGTTATTATTATGCAGGTGCTGTACCAGGGAAAGCCCCTCTGGATGAGCCTCCCCCATGAGCTGGGTCACATCTCCGCCAGACCAGGGGCAACAGGGGTCACCAGGATTCAGTGACCATCTATTGAAGAGAAAGTACCTGGGGACAGTGGGTTTGCTGGAGCAGGGAGAAGATACTGTCTGACGGGAAGGGGCCACGGAGAACAGTGAGATGTAACCAACACAGGACAAAGAGATGGAGCAAAGCAAAGGATTCACCGGGGAAGACGCGCGAGAGCCACCAGGGAACAGGCATCACTGGGGAGGAAAGAGGAAGGGACAGCCCAGCCCAGGGCATAGCAGGCCAGCTGGGCTAGGGAAGGCCCTGTGTTTCAGATCACAAACCATGCATGGCGGCAGAAGGACCCTGAGCAGCTTCAGGCAGCTGTGGCCCAGAGAATGCACTACAGCAGGGAGGAAATTGAGGCAGGGAAATGCGTGTTGGGTTTGTGATTTGAGATGTGTGTCAGGTTTCAGAACTGTGTATTTCTCATGCTATTAAAGAGCAATAATGTGTCTGTGTGGGTCTATGGTGCACCTCCCACATTGGCCTGTGAAGAGGAAACACATGGGGCTCCCACCTGCAGGTGGAACTCTGCCAGAGGGTGTTTTTAATATACAGGGAAGACTGAGGGGTCAGACCTGGTTCCAGGGACTGGGCAGGGGACCATGTGGTCTAAGCTCTCAGGGTGGGTGCTAGACAGAGGACCCAAAGGCAGGGACAGGGCCTGAGCTTTATTCAGACTTAAAACACACAGGACCCAAGGGTTGGGTCCCCTCACAGCTGTGTGGTGAATAGCCAAGAGGGGGTGCTCAATTGGACCTGTGACACAAGGGCTCTGTGTGTCCCTCCCCCTCATTCTTCCCTCCACTACATGCAAGGGGCTCTGTGTGACCCCTATTCCCCCCACCAATCTCATGTCTGTTTCGGAAATACATCAGTCAGGGTACCAACAATTTAAACCCCACTGGGACAATGGGCAGAGCTCAGATGGGGAGGGGGATTATACAGGAAGGCATTAATGGCAGCTGTCACAGTTGCAGGGTAACTGCACCTGCACCCCCCCACACACACACCTCCGTGGTTCACTCCAGCAGTGCCCAGTCAGGTCTCAGCTGTACTGTAGGGAAGCAGTCGAAGTTATTCTGTTCTACAGAAGATGCATCACAGAAGATGTCACCTCCCCGCCCGTGGGGCCCCCCAAAGTGCGGGGCCTGGGGTAGTTGCCTCGATTCGCCATACCCAAGGGATGGCTCTACTAATGGGTGACCAGTGGTATGTTTAGCATCTGTTTACATCTGTTTATTGTTTTTATTACGGATTCTCCATTGTGCTTTTACCTTAAGAATAAAGGTGCTGGCTTAGAAAGAGCTGGGTGGTAACTGCTGGCAATAGGCTGTCCTTTGGAGAAAAAGCAAAGGGCAGGTGCTGGCCGTTAAGCAGACTGGCTTGCTGGGGATATCCCAGTGTAAGGCAGGGGGCTGTGCAGCCTTAAAACCCCCTGGTCAGAAGAGAGTGGGACAAGAGTCCCTGTCCAGAGAGAGGTGATGGCAAGTGGAAAGAGAGCAGGAGTGAGAAAGAGGGAAACAATTAACTAGAGTCCCAGAAAAGTTTGGCCAAAGGATTTGGCCCTGGGACTGTTTCCTTGCACCAAGTGGGGCTGCTTTCTAGGCATTACTGCCCAGCAGAATGATTGCTGTGTGATCCAGGTGAATGGAGCGGCAGGTGGACACTGCAATCACCCACCCTTGGGTGAGCAGATCTTCCACTGGCCGTCATTGCCATAGTTGGTGGTGGTCGCGCACCAGAGCCACTTGTCTTGGCTTCCCGCTCTAGTGCACGAAGAGTATGATTTCCCCTTGTAAATAAAGGAGAAGGAGCAGGTGGGAGAGCCTGAGTCTGAAAGTGAAACACAGAGAGATCAAAGACAGACAAATTACAACCCCAAGTGGCATAAAGCAGTGTTGTCTTATTGGAATCAATGGGCCAGATCCCCAGATGGTGTAAAGCAGCACAGATGCAGTGAAACCCATGGAGGTATGCCAATTTACACCAGCTCAGGAGGGGAAGAGTAGGTAAATCTACAGTCAGCGACACAGGCACTTGCAGGAAGTTCTTCATTTTGATTTCAGAATTGGTCTAATCCCCAAATTCGTCCTAGTCCTTTTTAGAAACTGGCTCTGATAGTTTTTTTATTGCAAATGATTTACATCAGAAATGCTGTGGGATTTAGCTGCATCGTGGAACAAGGAACCAGATCTCAACCTCAGTTACTCCAGAGTACATTTGGAGTGACCACGACTGTGATTGGAGTCCACCCAAATTCTAAGATTCGGATTCCATTGTTTCAGGATATGTGCAAAGTGCTGCACAGACACATTGCAAAAGACAGTTGATGCTTCATAGAGCTCAAAAAACGATGAAGCCAAGGGTGGGAAGGAAACTGAGGCACAGAGAGAGGCTGTGACTTACCTAGCATTACAAAAGAAGTCACTGACTGAGTCAGAAATAAACCCCAGGTGTCCTAACTCCAAGGCTAGAGCCCTGGTCACAGAAGAGCAAACAGGGACAAATACTTTCAGTCTCTTTATATTTTAAAAGGGTTTACTTTTCATTTTTCCTTCTTGATCCTGTTTTCTGTCTCCTTTATGTTTCTCACTAAACCTCTACCCCACTGGTCACCAACCCCGCTGTGCCGCCGGAGATCGCACTCGACTGGGAGATCGTCTAGGATTGACCAGTCGGTGACCACTGGTCTAGATAATACTTAGTCCTTCCTCGGTGCAGGGGACTGGATTAGTTGACCTATTGAGGTCCCTTCCAGTACCACATTTCCATGATTTCTATGAATGGTGGTGTTAGGACCCAATAGGCTGTGGAATCCAGTAGAGCTGGGCCTTTGGGGGATTCTGTTCTGACTTTAACATGACAGTTAAAAGCATGAATTTGGTGCTATTCCAATAAATGTGTGTTTTAGGGTCCAAACTGTCTGGTCCTTTTGTGATGAAATGTTTGTGTTTAACCTGCTCTATAGCACTGCCAAGTAACAGCCATGAAAACAGCACTGTTTGACCAAATGGATGTCTCAGGGTCCAACAGATCTGGGTTTTTTTGGCTCCAATTTCTGTTTTCAATGTGCTCTGCAGCCATCTACTTGTGGGCGTGTCATATGAATATCTAGACTACTTCATTGTGAAATACATAACACTGGCCCTAGCTCACTGCACGCTCAAGTTGGTGTCTGTAAGAGGATCGGCACCCACCTCTCACAAGTGCCCCCTTCCCTGGCTGATAGTGTCTGCAAACACAGTTCTTTTGAGCAGGTCTTCAGCCGCATTCATTGACCCCTGCTTCCAGGGTATACAGTCTCGGATTCATTTCCCAACCCTGGTAGGGGCTGTAGCGCTAAGGCTTCTTCTCTGAGGCCCTGCCTTCTTAAACAACCCAGACGGGGCCCATCTCGGTACCCACAGCTGGTGTCCTTTCAGCAGTTCTCCCTGAGCTCAGTCTGCAACCAAACCAGCAGGGCCAGGTTCTGAGCTCAGTCCCCCGGGCTCAGCCTGCCTGCACTGACCTGTCCACAGGCCTGCTGCTCTGCCTGCCTGCCAGCCAGCCAGCCAGCCAGCCAGGCACTTGGTCCTCCCTCTTCAAGCTTCAGGCAGGAACTGAACTCGGCTCTGCTGCTTGCCTTTTATATGGCTCTTCTGGCACCTGATTGGTCGCCCAGCAGCCCTTCTAATTGGTTGCATCTCTGCAGTCATTCTAGTTCTCCACAACTCTATTCTGGGGTGCAGAGCTGCAGAGCCAGGAGGCCTCCAGCAGTGGGCCCCTGGACCTAGTCCACCCCATCACAGTGTCCAACATGCCATTAAATACAATGGAAGTAGTCATAAGCCAAGTGCTGACAATAGCCTGAGAAATAACCCTTCACCTAACCCCAGACCTGTTGTAATCATGGAACATCACAGTCCAGGACAACTGCATCTGTATTCCCCTCTATGGTGCCATGAAGGATCCTGGCTCCTCAGCCATCACCACTATTAGGTGGAGACTCGTATCTCTCTATGTTGATCCAGGGTGTTATCCAGACCAGTGAGGGGCTCTGCCATCACCTGCCCTGTAACCTGGGGTTCCTGTAATGCTTTGCTGCTGTAGCTTGCAACCTGCATCGCTCACACACAGCCACCAGCATGCAGGTGCCCCTAAGTGTCTGTATGTAACTGCAGGCTGCCAGCCACACACTGGTTACACTCTGGCGTTACTACTGCAGGGTGAACCCAACACACTCCCAGTCATGTATTTACCCCCACAATGTGGGTTTGCTTTGTCCAGCCCTCTCCTAGACAGTCCAGATGTACCAAGTCCATAAGAACATAAGAATGGCCATACTGGGTCAGACCAAAGGTCCATCTAGCCCAGTATCCTGTCTTCCAACAGTGACCAGTTACCGGTAGCCCAGAGGGAATGAGCCCGGAGACTACGTGATGCTGGGATGAGTTGTTGTCTGGTAATTTGCTTGTTGTGTGCTTCCTGGATTGAAGTTCTAGTGTGGACTCTTTTGGGGGCAGCAAATGGGAGTTTTGCAAGGGCATGTGACAGTCAGATACAGTTAACAAAGTTACTGTAAACATGGACTAATAGCTCCCCACCCAAAACAAAACAAAACAAAACAAAAAAACCCCAAAGAACTAACAAACAAAAAACCCTGAAGGAATCAAAATAATGCAGGCAGAAGTCCAGCAGCAGAGAGGGGACTGTGCAGTTTTTTGCACTGAATGCAGCATGTACGATGACCTGCCTGGTGGGCAGTTGGCATACGCATGCACTCTGTGCAAGCAACTCATGGCCCTCAAAAACCAAGTGTCAGCTCTTGAGGCAAGAGTGGCTGAACTGGGGAAGCTAAGGGAGAGAGACAGAGGTACACGGAGGAGACTTTCTGGGACACAATAGAGTGGTCCCCTCCTGGTCTGAAACCCTATTTGCTGTTGAGGAGGATGAAAGTCTCAGGGAAGGAGAACATCAAGCTGGAGCCAAAGGAAAGAATCCCTTAGTTAAGACCCTTCTTCCAGATCTCAAGGTGTCCTCCCACACTAAGGATAACCCTCCAAGGGAAGGGACCCTAGTTATTAGGAAGAGACAGGCAATAGTAATGGGGGATTTGATTATTAGAAATACAGATAGTTGGGTTTGTGACAACCGAGAGAATCGCAAGGTGAATTATGGGCCAAATGTGAAGGTTTTGGATGTACAAGACATCCAGATAGAATTATCTGCAGTGCTGAGGAGGAGCTGGTGATGGTACATGTAACAACAATGACAAAATTAAATACATCAGAAGCAGAAGTCTGCGAAATAAGCAGTGGGAACACTGAATGATTGAGGTGCTAAAGGAGCACTCAAGGAACACAAGGCCATTGTGGAGAAGCTAAATGAATTCATTGCATCAGTCTTCACTGATAACCGATAACAATGAAAGTTGGTAGAAGGGGTAGGAAAAGGAGACAAATACTGGATTAGTCCAAACAAAAATAGCTACTGATGCCACCAAATGTCTGTGTTAGCAAGATCACATATCTTGGGAGACAGGCCAGTCCTTGCTTACAGACAGCCCCCAAACCTGAAGCAAATACTCACCAGCAACCACACAACAAAAACACTAACACAGGAACCTATCCTTGCAACAAAGCCTGTTGCCAACTCTGTCCACATATCTATTCAAGGGACACCATCATAGGACTTAATCACATCAGCCACACTATCAGAGGCTCATTCACCTGCACATCTACCAATGTGATATATGCCATCATGTGCCAGCAATGCCCCTCTGCCATGTACATTGGCCAAACCAGACAGGCTCTACGTAAAAGAATAAATGGACACAAATAGACGTCAAGAATTATAACATTCAAAAACCAGTTGGAGAACACTTCAATCTCCCTGGTCACTCGATTACAGACCTAAAGGTCGCAATATTACAACAAAATTTTTTTTAAAAACAGACTCCAACGAGAGACTGCTGAATTAGAATTAATTTGCAAATTTGACACCATTAAATTAGGCTTGAATAAAGACTGGGAGTGGATGGGCCATTACACAAAGTAAAACTATTTCCCCATGTTTATTTCCCCCCACACACACACACACAGTTCCTCGCATCTTCTTGTCAACTGCTGGAAATGGGCCATTTTGATTACCACTACAAACAGGTTTGTTTCTCTCCTGCTGGTAATAGCTCCCCTTACCTGATCACTCTCGTTATAGTGTGTATGGTAACACCCATTGTTTCATGTTCTCTGTGTATATATATATCTTCCTACTGTATTTTCCACTGCATGCATCTGATGAAGTGCCACAAGTACTCCTGTTCTTTTTGTGGATACAGACTAACACGGCTGCTACTCTGAAACCTGTGTTAGCATTGTGACTGATAAATAAGGGAAGTGTAGGGACTGGAAATCAATGGACCAAAGTTGGTGTGTCGGAAATTAGGCCTAATTGGTGAATGAAATAATGACTGGATGGGCTTGTAACAAATAAACCTTACTGAAGTAAGTTAAACCTTATTGAATTAATTTTAATACCTTTGGGGTCCATTGTATTCCAAATGCAATTGTTGCATGTGTTTTAGAATTATATGTCACTTTTCTAGGAGACATGACTAATGTAAACCTTGGGCAAATGTTAAGCACTTCAAAGAACTGGCTGGAACAATACGTGTGAAGTGGGTTTCCTAGCAGGCACATGGGAGGCCTTTTGAAGCCATGCCTTGAGGAGAAAAACCCACTATCTGCTGATTAGCTGCACCTGGAAACCCCAGATCCAACTATCCAACTGAACTGTAGAAAGGATGGTCTAAACTTTGCATGAGTGTGCTAGTTCTGATCTGATGCTGTTAGGAACTTGTGACCACAGAAGCAATTCCTTGGTGGGGTTTGAAGGACTAATCACCTGCCAGACCCCACGCTGCAGTTGGGGTGATCTCAGGTAAGATTATTAGCATGTGTGTAGGTTCTGTTATTGTTTTAGCATGTTTTCTTTGTAATGCTTTTACCCTGTGAGTTAATGTGCTTGCTTAGAAAGAGCTGGGTGCTAACTTATCAGTGTGCAATGGCACTGCTGTTAGTCACTGAAGAGAAGGCAAAAAACAGCAAAGGCAGCCTGGAAACACCCCAGTCAGGAGGGAGGGAGACAAGGGTCTCCATCCAAGAGAGATGACAGCTGGGGAGCTGGGAGCCTAGACTGGGTGCCCTTGCTGGACAATAGAGAGGGGAATACAGGAGTAGTTGCCCTGAATTGTGACAGGGCTATTCCACCCGCTACCTCTGCCTGTTTGGAGCTTAAAAAAGGGAGATTTTGGGGACCAAATTGGCAGAGCAGACCCCTGGGATTCCCTGGGGAAAGATTGACAGCTGCTGCATCACTCCAGAGACTCTGACTTCATAGGTGAGACTCACTCACTGGGATGTCCAGGCCAGCACTCCAGTGAGGAAAACCATCCTCAAAGCTGGATCATAAAGACCTCAGCTACATGCACATGAGCTCCTGCCCTGTCTTCCCTTCCCTCCTGTGCTTCTTTCCAGCCCTCGCTATCTTTATCCCATCCTCCCCTCGTCTCTCTGTTCTTTTCCTGAGCCATTTTGCAAGAGTCACACTCCTAGATTGCAAGGCCAGCAGGGACTCTTGTGACCATCAGTCTGACCTCCTGTATAGCACAGGCCGGAGACCGTCCCCTGGCAAGCCCTGCATCTAACCCCTAGCCTGTGGCTGGGATGGAGCATGTCATAGAAAGACATCCAAGATTATCCGGTCCCCTACAGGAAGCACCCTTCTTGTGTCTCTGCACGACCCTTCCTCAGCTTCCTCCCCCCTGGGACCTCCGTCACCTGTGTGACCCCAAACTGATACTGGCCATTCCTGGCCTGACAGCAGTTGCGGCTCCAGGCACCAGCGCTCCAAGCGCGTGCCTGGGGCGGCAAGCCGCGGGGGGCGGCCTGCCAGTCGCCGTGAGTGTGGCAGTCAGGCTGCCTTCGGCAGCATGCCTGCGGGAGGTCCGCCAGTCCTGTGGATTTGGTGGCAATTCGGCGGCGGGTATGCCGAATCCGCAGGACCGGGGACCTCTTGCAGGCATGCCGCCGAAGGCAGCCTGCCTGCCGTGCTTGGGGTGGCAAAAAAGCTAGAGCCCAAACAACAATCCCATCCCCCCAGGTCCCAAACAGCCAATCACATTCTGGCCATCCCCACAGCTCGGAGAATGGACGGATGCACGCCCCCAATGGGGGGCAGTAAGCAGAGCTGGGCAGTGTGGGGCCAAGCCCCTCCCCTGCATGCAGCACAGTCAGTGGATGGCACTGCAAAACCATGCAAAGCCTCCTGCTCCCCATGCTGGCTCCTTTCCATTCCCCGTCTACACAGGCTCCGGCTCTGTCCTATGCCACCACACTCCCGTTACCGTCTCCCTTGGTGGAGGGAGCCCACCCGCCATCACTGCCAGGAGTGGGGGTTGCCCAGAATGGGGCTGGCTCCCAGCTCCAAACACTCAGCCTGTGGGGAGGCATAACTGGAGCCAGGGGGAGGGGAAACCGGAGCCTGTGTTGATGGGGTAACAGAGCCTGGGGAGCCATATGAGGCAGCAGCTTTGCAAACAGCCTGCACCCCTTGGTGACCTGGCTCAGGGTTCCCAGAAAGATTTCCCTGGCTCTGCGACCCTCCACCACACACTGTGAGCTCTGNAAGCAATGTTCCATAATTTGCTTTAGTGTTGTATTTTGCAAACTGTAAACATCATATATGAAGCCAAATACTGAACTAATTTGCCGCATCAATGTGAATCTTTCTTCAACCGAATGTATTGCTGTGTCAATGACTGCAAAGTCAAAGTTCACTTTGAATTTTTCTTTCGGATTATAAATAGGTTCATCATCTGCTTCATATATGAACTGCTTTCTCTTTTTTCTAATACGGATTGGATCTGGTTCAAAAAGTGCCGGTACATCCAACTGCTCCGCAAGTTCACCTGCATCTACCAATGTTTTCTCATAGGCTGCGTCACTTCTGCGGCCCACAAGAAACTTCATGGTTTCTCCAAGTTGATTAATGGCATCACATATGTCAAATTCTTTTGCCTGAAGTTGTTTGCTAGTCATGTTGATCTCAAACAATATGTCATACCACAAAACAAGAGAAACAAGAAACTTGAAACTAGAAATGGCTTTTGTAAGATCCTTTGCATCAACTCGTGACGTATTGCCAGATGATGCTGTTAGAGTAGTGTCATCATAGATGTTTATCAGAGCATGATAGATGTCACCAAGGTGCTAGCGGAGAGGTTTCAAGGCATCGATTCGACTTTCCCATCTTGTTTCACTCAATGGTTTAACTGTGAGATTAGATACGTGGCGTGTTAGAACTTCCCAGCGACGTGTAGAAGCTGAGAAATACACATACACACGTTGAACTAAATCAAAGAAGGCAGTTGCCTCCGAGCAACACTTTGCAGCATCATTAACAACCAAATTCAATGAATGTGCACTGCAAGGCTCGTGGATTAATATCCAAAATTCTTCGCTGGACGCCATTTTCTTTCTCTTTCATATTGCTCCCATTGTCGTAGCCTTGACCACGCAAGTTTTCTATAAGCAGTGACATCTCTTCTAACTGGTGAAGAACAGTTTCTGTCATACCAGCTCCAGTTATCTCCATAAGCGACACAAATCCCAAGAAGTGTTCCTTTATGCATACTGATTCAGTCTCATTCTCTGTCTCTGAAGTAGGCCTATCCACAAACCGAATGATCATGGTCATTTGTTCAACGTGGCCTGCATCTGGTGTACAATCTAGAATGATTGAAAAGTATTTTGCAGCATGAGCAGATGCTAGGATTTTTTGTTTGATGGCATTTGATAGAAGTTGAATAAGCTCATTCTGTATGTCTTTCCCTAGATAATGTACATGCATCTCCTTGTCCTTAATCCTGCGAAGATGCTCATCCATAAGCGGGTCAAACAAAGCTAGATATTTGACAAATTTGAGGAACTTCCCATTACCAGAATTGTGCAGTTTTTCATGTGTTCCCCGAAAGGCCAGGTTTTGCATACCAAGAACTCTGACCAAAGCAATCAGACGTTTTAGTATTTGCTGCCAATACTTTTCTTCTTGCTTAATGAAGCGCAAATGTTCTTCAATTGTTCTCTTGTATTTCAATCGCAGTTCAAGTTCCTTCCATGTTTGAACATTCATCAAATGTTGACTGCTATTCTCGTGCCCTGAAAGAATTGCAGACATGTTTTTCCAATCCCTTGAGCCTTTTTCAGAAAGACATGATGTGCCAATAGTACTACTGCTAAACAACTTGCAGCAGAAGCAAAAGACAGAATCATTTGATGTGGAATACTGCAGCCACTGACGGTGCATTTCTTCTCCATTAACAAGTCTACGTTTGTAATTAATTATCGAGAATTTTCTTTGCTTACTATCTTTGGGAAAATCGAACTGCTGAACTTGTTCCGGTCCATGTTCCACCAGAATTTGTCAGACTTGATCATCACATTTGGCCCAAGTAGCAGGATCACTAAAGCTCAAATTCAAATGCGTGACATTTTCGTTTTCACGGTCTTCCAAGTTTTGATCCTCGTGTGTCTCATTTGATTCATCTTCAATATTCAGATTATGTTCTTCAAACTCTTCTTCAACTTGTGAAACTGTCATCCCCACCTCCATCTCTGTTTGATCCTTTGGCATTGAACTACCTTCATCTCTGGCCAGTGGATGGAGATATTTCAGAAACGAACCTTCTTGCTTGCTTTCTTCTTCAACCTTCCGCTTACGAAATTGTGCCCCAGACAATTTTTTTCTATCTGCCATGAGGCTGCATCAACTGAAAAAGAAAAAAAATGAAATTTTATTCCTATCAGGTTTTTTTCTTGTTCACTATTAAAAGTAAAGGATAGAGAATACGTCACTTACTATGAGTCACTATTTGAATTTCATCAACTGTTTGACGTAAATATTGATTAAGAGATCAAGATGACTTTCCCTTAAAATTAAGCAATGTTGATTGTAATCGGAAATACACCCTTTTTAGTCACGTATACTTCCTTCCTTCATTCTTTCATATCAAAATCTGACTGGGAGTGCTGCAGAACCCATTCTGTCCAACCAGCCATGCACCTCCAAATGATTAAAAACATCAAGTAGTACAAACTCAATTTGAATGAAAAGCTCCATTTTCTAACTAAATAGGTCACACACTCTCAAATGGTTGCCAAGTGCTCTCTGTGGTGGTATGCTCATCTGCTCTAAATGCCTACTAACTCCCTGTGAGAATAATCTTTGACTTTGATCCAATGAAAGCAGGATGGAAAAGCCCCCCCTCCCCTCCCCGAAGAAGACCTAAGACATGATGGCTGGATGACATAAACAGATACCTGTCCCTCACAGGCACTACCTCATAACATGCCAATTTTGCTCAGGACAGAAGATCATAGAGGAATATTATGCATTCAGTGGTCTCTACACTGGCCAAGCAACAGCATGACAACTAACCTAACCTAACCAGTCCATCCAACTTTTTTGACTGCTTCTTGGGCACTGGTGAGGGGTAGCGGTGCCAGACTGAGCCCGGTGACAGGGGTGCACTACAAGTCTACAAACCGAGGTGAGGTGCTGGGCCTAGAGTCCTGCCGAGACTGCAGTCCTGCACCAAGTGGAGCGCAGCCTCCATGAGGAGAGAACTCAAACGAATATCACGCTCCTTCTGCGTGATTCCACCAAGCACTTCAGGTAGCTGCTATGGGGGTCACTCACAGGCTTAGGCCTGTTGCAGGCATAACACAGCAGCAGGGCTTAAAACCCAGATACCGGGCATGACAGAGGCTGGGGCAGGGAGAGGGGGGCACTGGGGCAGCTCAGCTCTGTGGGCTACCGTCCTCTCCAGCCATCCACGCACAAGGGGAGCAGGAGCATGGACCAGCAGGCGCCCGAGGCCGAGCTGTGGGGAAGTGCTTACCTTGCCCAATGCACGGATGCCGGGGTCCTCTTTCTTCCTCCACCGGACCGCCGCCAGAGGCTCTTTAGTTCTCCGGGGGGATGAACGCACTCTCCGTGCCCCCAGCTGGGGCTGAGCGTGGAGGCTGAGCCAGGAGGCAGCCGCCCGTTTCCTCGCGAAGCCCTGCTGTCGCCCGTCGCCGGGCTCGTGCCACATGGGTGCTAAGCGGTGCTCTGTCCAGCCGCCTGCGCCCCCGCCAGCAATGACAATAATTGCATGGAGCGGCGGCTGCACTGGGAGAGGGAGTCTGAGCCGCACGTGTCAGTGCGCCGCCGGCAGCCCAGCCCAGGAAAGCTGTAAAAAAAAATTGGGGGCACCGCTTTTTGGCGCCCCCAAATCTTGGCGCCCTAGGCAACCACCTAGTTTGCCTAATGGTTGCACCGGCCCTGCCTGAGGGGCTGAGCCAGCCAAACCAGCCTGGCTGATGTCACAGGAAGGGAAGAGAGAGAGTGGAGCGGCTCCCCCAGGGTGGGGTTTGGGACAGCCTGATTCAGCACTCGGTGCAGCTGCCCCCACCTGACCCCTGTGTTATATGCAGGAGCCAGCTGGTTCTCAGGGACCAAGGGTCAGTGTGGATCTCCNACCCCACGGCTCTATCCAAAGGCAGGGCAGGTTCTCACAGGGCCACAGCCCGGCCCTTGTGCACCCAGCGCTGTGCCAGTGTCCCTGCTACGCACTGAGCCCTGGTTTCCATGGAGCTGCCCATGGGCCTGTCCCTGTGCTGTGACAGTTCGTGCAGACTCAGGGGATGAGGGTGAGGGGTTCACACGGCTCCCCACAGCCTCAGGGCACCTGACCATTTACCAGCCTCCTGGCTTCCCGCCATTGTGCTGCCCATCCCCCAGCCTGCTCCCGTCCCTGGACTCCCTCGGTAGCTCTGTGTCGTCTGCACCGGTCTCCCGCTCCCCCGCTCACTCTGCTCCCAGAGGGGGAATAAATGTGTGAAACACCCACCCCAGGGCGGGCCCAGCCCCGTATCTCCCTGTTGCCAGGGGTTGAGTAACCACTGGGGGCTCCTCTTTGGCCCTGTCCACACCAGGCCAGTAGCTGTGGTTGGAGGCTGGGCAGCTAAGACGTTAACTAGCCCGGCTGTAAACCCTCGTGCAGGCCGAGTGGAGCCCTTTAAACGTGTGTGAGCTGGGCGTGGCCAGGCCCGGGGGCAGCACACGCGGCGCAGGGTGAGTTGTCAGAGCGCTGTCTGCACCAGGCTTTGGAACGGGCTCGGTGGGGTGTCAGAGCGAACACCTCTGAACAGCCGCACGCCCTGGCAGCCGAACGCCTCGGCTACACAGACGGGCACCGGCTCAATTCAGATTGGGGGTAAAGCTCATATTAGGCCTTGTCCCCATGGGAACGTTCTCAGTTCTTGTCACTCTTGTCAGCTGCTCCATGTGCAGGGGCAACACCATATCAGCAGTGAGGACCTTGGATGCCAAACCCAGCACCTGCCTCCATCAGCTCTCGGTTCAGTTTCGGGACAGGAGACCAATGAATTACAAACCGTGTATACCAACGAAATCTGCTAGGCAGACAGTGATCACGTAGGCACCAAACACTTCCCTGTTCCGCTGAGATTTCCAAGGAGGGGCATAGACCAAACATCCACCCCGAGCGCCTTCAGGAGCTACCAGAGACTGAGCCGCGTGACACTCGATCTGCAAGGAGGCCGCGTCCTTTCGGGATTTGCCGAGATGACAACATGGGAACGTGTCTTGGGCATAAGCTCAGGTGTGAATGGACCTGCTCTAGGTACACGGGGGTGTCCCCACGGGGTGAGGCCAGTGCAGTGATGCCCCTTCCCTGGGCAGACAAGAGCTGTGTCTACACCACAACCGCAGCAGTGGCACAGCTCAGCGCTGCGCCTACGCTGCTGTGGTGTCGTGATGCAGACGCTACAGCAATGGAAGTGGCTTTGCCGTCGCAGTAGTTAATCCACCCCTCCAAGCTGGGTCAACCTAAGCTTTACGTGTCGACCAGACCAAGCCTCAGCCTCATTCAACTGCAGTAAGGGCACCCAGACAGCCCTCAGCGTCGCTTTAACTCCATGGGCTGATGCTCGCATACTCAGTCAAACCTGTGCGCCTGTCCCGTGTCCACCAGGCCTCCATGGATCAGTTCTGCTGACTCCCTGTGAACCAGCTCCAGGAACAGCCCCTCCGCCCCATGTGTCCCAGAACCAGCTGTTCCAAGAGGGGTTTGTTTGCTCAGCATGTTCCAGGAACACGTATTTCACAATCCAATGATATAAATAAAGCCACAGCACAGGGCACAAGGGTCACTTCTCCTCTCTGGGCTCAGTTGCGCCCACCCACTGGGTCACTGCAGAGAAGCGAGGAGGGAGGGGTCTCTGCAGTGAGAGGCCTGTCAGATCCCCTGCTCCTTGAGTCCCTGCCCCCTTGGGTGCCTGCCCCATCTCCCCAGCCTGTGACCATCACACCAAGCTCAGCCTGCCTCTCTCACAAGGAAAATCTCCTGCCCTAACGCCTGGCCACGCTGCCCCACAAGGACTGTGCTATGAACATGGGGTTTCCCGGGTTCCTCCTGATCCCAGATGGGCACCCCCTTGGCAGGAGCTCGGCTGCCTGCACTGGAGCCAGGAACACAAGGATCCCCATCCTCCTGGCCTGGCTTTGGGGTGAGTGGACTTTTCTCTTTGCTCTGGCTTTGAATAGCGCTGTGGGCAACCTATGATTCTCCAGCCCCACCCAACAGATATGGCATAGCTGTGTCCTGGGAGCCAGAACTCTTGGGGTCTATTCTGTCTTGGGAAGTGGAATGGGGTCTAGTGGATAGAGCAGAGGGGCTGGAAGCCAGGACTTCTGGGGTTTATTCCTGCCTTGGGAAGGAGAGTGGGGTCTAGTGGATAGAGCAGGGGATGATACCAGGATCTATCTAGCTGGATGTACAATTTTACAATACAATTAGTTTAACATTTGTTAAGTGTTAAAAGAGTAAAAAGAAACTGGCATGTCTCTGAATCCTGGCGGTTTTTCCCAGCCGCCCGTGGCTGGTCTCTTTAGGAACACGGAACACAGAGCGCGTCATATAATCCTAGTCACTTACTTATCAAGTGCCATCTTCATGTGAGTTAGTGTGTTCTCCCCTCACCCATTAGGAGGCTGTTCTGGAACCTTCTTCTCATTTCCAGCCTAACATGACTCCTGGCCAGTGTATCCCCACTTGTTCTTGTGCCAACAATTTCCTTTGGCTTTATTTGGAGTGAATCCTGCTTTGAGCAGGGGGTTGGACTAGATGACCCCCTGAGGTCTCTTGCAACCCTAATCTTCCATGTTTCTATGATTCTATGAGTAGCTCTTCTCACTCCCTGGGGTTCCCCCAATGGATTCATACAGAGCAACCAGATCCCTGCTCAGCCTGTGCTGTGCCAGCTAAACCAGCCAAGCTCCTCTTGTCTGACCAGCCTCCATCCGACCGTCCTAGCAGCCCTTCTCTGCACCTGGTCCCATCTGAATCCATCTGTCTTGCATGCAGGTGACCAGAACTGCACACAGGATTCCAAATGATCGCCCAGAATGACCTAACTCCTGTCCTGCTCTCACTGTGTTTGTTCAGTGTTTGACGCTTCATTTCTTAACTATTATTTATTATGCAAACACAAGAATTCATGTCAGGGCAACACTGTATGCCGAGCTCAAGGCCCTGTGGTGCTGGGCTCTGCACTGGCAGAGTGACAGGCAGTCTCTACCCCCAAGATCTAAGTCTAAATGGAGAGGATAGTGAGGGGGATAGGGACACAGAGAGGGGATGTGATAGCAGCTGTTCAGAATGGAGCCCTGGTCTCATCACTCCCAACCCGGTGCCCTTCAGCACTGCCACTGTGCTTGGTGCTGTACAACACACGACCAGAGACAGCCACTGGCCTCACAGTCAGCCATGAAATGTGCTGTCCCCAGATACAGCCCTTATCAGACTCAGGTAGGCACTGACAGAGCCTGTGGGACAAGGACAAGTTAATATTACAAATCTCAGCTCCCTCTCAGCATCCACCAGCATTTCCAGAGGGCCAGCAATCCACTTTGTAAGCCCAAATACAGAGATGATGGCCTAAAAGAAGAGCTCATCACTGAGAAAGTTTGCAGATGACACAACTGGGGGAGTGGTAAATAATGAAGAGGACAGGTCATTGGTTGAGAGATCTGGGCACTTTGTAAACTGGGTGCAAGCGAACAACATGCATTTTAATAGAGCTACATGCAAATGTATACATCTAGGGACCAAGAACATGGACCATACTTACATGGTGAACTCTCTCCTGGGAAGCAATGACTGTGAAAAAGGTTTGGGGTCACGGTGGATGAACATGAGCTCCCAGTGTGACACTGTGGCCAAAAGATCTGCTGTGATCATATGATGCATGAACAAGGGAATTTCTAGGACAAGTAGATAGCTTATTTTACTTCCGCATTTGGCACTTGTGTGACCGATGCTGGAATCCTGTATTCAGTTCTGGTTTCCCCAGTTCAAGAAAGAGGTTGAAGAACTGGAGAGGGCTCAGAGAAGAGCCATGAGAATGAGGAAAGGATTAGAAAACCTGCTTTATAATGATGGATTCAAAGAGCTCGATCTTAACAAAGAGAAGGTTAAGAGGTGACTTGATCACAGTCTGTGAGTATCTACTCAGGGAACAAGTATTTCATAATGGTTCTTCAATCTAGCAGAGAAAGGGGGAACAGGATCCAATACCTGGAAGTTGAAGCTAGACAAATTGAGGCTGGAAATAACTCATTTATCAAGGGTCATGGTGGAGTCTCCATCACTGTCAGCTTTTAACTCATGACTGGAGTTAAAATCTGCTCTAGGAATGATTTCAGGGCAGGTCTCTGGCCTGTGCTATACAGGACTCAACTAGATGATCACAGTGGTCCCTTTTGGCCTAGGAATCTATGAATCTGTAATACCCCTGAGTCAGACTGAAACTTTCTACCATCCTATCACACTGTGCTGGGTGTGCGGGGCTGGGCAAGGTTTTGTGGAGCCCATAGGATCTCACAAAACTGCTGAAACACTTTGCATTCAAAGTTTCTCCCTTGATTTGAGAGGAGCGCCGCTGGGACCCCACTGGGATTCCAAGACTTATAAAGAATTAATTCACTAGAATGAACGTAGCACATTGGTTCATTACATAGTTATTAGCCATAACGGATCATAGAATCATAGAAGATTAGGGTTGTAAGAGAACTCAGGAAGTCATGTAATCCAACCCTCTGTTCAAAGCAGGACTAAAACCAACTAAATCATCCCAGCCAGGGCTTTGTGATGCCGGGCCTTAAAAACCTCGAAGGATGGAGATTCCACCACCTCCCTAGGTAACCCATACCAGTGCTTCACCACCCTCCTAGTGAAATATTTTTCCTAATATCCAACCTAGACCTCCCCCACTGGAACTTGAGAGACCATTGCTCCTTGTTCTGTCATCTGCCACCACTGAGAACAGTCTAGCTTCATCCTCTTTGGAACCCCCTGTGACGGTGCTGCCCTTGGGAGCCAGCTGAGGTCACTCAATTAGGGTGAACTACAAAAAAAACGGGGCAGACAAACCCCAAACGCTGGTGGATATTCCAATACTTAGATTTTCCAAGCCAGCACAAAACAACTTCTATATTACCATACAGGTTACTCAGAAGTCCAAACAACGCAGTTCCCTTAAAGTACCCAGCCTCAGGCCTCCGTCCAGACACACCTGTCAGATATGATGATGATTACTGAGAATCTTATCTCATCATATAAAAGAAAAGGTTCTTCCAATCCCAAAGGATCAGCCACATACCCAGGTTCAATTATAACTTAGATCTTACCCANGAAAGAGAGAGAGTGTTGGCTAAAAGATCAATATACATACAGACTTGAATTCAATTCTTGAGGTTCAGATACATAGCAGAGGTGAGCTTGTAGTTGCCAAAAGTCCTTTTAGAAATAGTCCATAGGTTATAGTCCAATGTCCATATTCAGGGTGGCTCCAGTCAAAGACTGGGGATCTCAATCCTTATGGCTTAAGGTTCCCCCCTCTTGAAACCCAAAGCAGATCTGAGATGATGTATGATCATGTCCCAGGGTTCTTATACATTTCCAGCAGCCTTTCGGCCTGAGAAAACAATAGGCTTAATTCTCCTTCCTCTAAACATCATGGCAATTAGCACAGGGTAATTTATCCATTAAACAGTTCAGATACAGGTTACCACAACCTTCAAAGAGACATATAGACAATAATACTATTTCACTCAAGTATCATCATAAATGTTAATACTCCTTTTTTGATCTTTGAATTAAAGTTATAGCAATAGACAAGACTTGTTTGCTTACATCACAAGACCTGAGCAAACATCTACCCTTGAGATCTCTAACAATGCAGACTTGCATTTCAAAGCTCTATTCCTTTACATATCTTCCTAACCAGTCCTTAAGGTTCATCCCTAGGTCAGGTTATTCTGTGAGTTATTTAACTCTTTCTGGCCCTGTCACCTTTCATGAAATATTATATTACACTCATAATGTCACACCCCCCCTTCAGGTAGTTGAAGGCTGCTATCAAATCCCACCTCACTCTTCTCTTCTGCAGACTAAATTAGACCAGTTCCCTCAGCCTCTCCTCATAAGTCATGTACCCCAGCCCCCTGATCATTTCCGTTGACCTCCACTGGACTCTCTCCAATTTGTCCACTTCTTTTCTGTAGTAGGAGCCCCAAAACTGGACGCAATACTCCAGATGTGGCCTCACCAGTGCCGAACAGAGGGGAATAATCACTTACCTCGATCTGGTAATCAGGTTGCAGCCTTAAACCCAATCCCAGGGTGTTCTGGTCTCCCAGTAGGCAAATTGCGATGTAACTTGGGGGAAGGAAGTCCCCTGGAGTTAGACCTCTACCCCGATATAACGCTGTCCTTGGGAGCCAAAAAAATCTTACCGTGTTATAGGTGAAACCGCGTTATATTGAACTTGCTTTGATCCGCCAGAGCGCGCAGCCCTGCCCCCCCCTCCCCGGAGCGCTGCTTTGCCGCATTATATCCGAATTAGTGTTATATCGGGTCGCGTTATATCGGGGTAGAGGTGTACTAGTGTCCCTCCCCTTCCCAGCCTGTTCCTCGGGGTAACAGTAGGGTTGGTGAGAAATGGGTTGCTTCTCACTGAGATAACTTAGGGTGGAGTAGGGTCCCATTTTACAATAACCCGTCCCTAATGCCATTACACTAAGCTCAGTTTAGCCTTTCTATATGATCTGGAGACTCTCTTCATGTCTGGCCCCTTTGGAGATAGGTTCTTTTCCAAATTTGGACCAGTCGTTCTGAGTTGTTTTCCCATCAAGAGTTGTGCGGGACTATATCCAGCAGCTGCTATCGGTTTTGATTTGTAACTCAGAAAAGCAAGGAATGGGTCTTCCTGCTGTAGGATTTTCTTGGCTGTCTGTACAGCTCTCTCAGCCTCTCCATTCACTTGTGGATAATGTGGGAGGCTCATGATAAGATCAAAATCATATTTCGTTTGGAATGACAAATTCTGCTGCAGTGAATTGTGGTCTTTTGTCTGTCACTAGTTGCTCTGGACTACCAAAGTGAGAAAAGTTGCACTTCAGTTTCTCCATAACACTATGACATGTCTTTCAAGTACATTATCTCTATATACCTGGAAAAATAGTCCATGATGACTGGGTAATGACGACCTCTGAATTTCCATAAATCTGCAGCTAGTCTCTGCAAGGTCTCTCTGGTAGAAATGTTTGTACATTGTACAGTTCAGCAATGTCTCTTACGTTGATTTGTACTGGATCTCCTTTCAAAAGCCCAATATCATAAGAACATAAGAACGGCCATACTAGATCAGAGCAATGGTCCATCCAGCCCAGTATCTTATCTTCCAACAGTGGCCAATGCCAGGTGCCCCTTGAGGAATGAACAGAATAGGTAATCATCAAGTGATCCATCCCCTGACACCAATTCACAGCTTCTGGCAAAAAGAGGCTATGGATAACATCCCTGCCCATCCTGGCTAATAGTCTTTGGTGGACGTATCCTCCATGCACTTCTCTAGTTCTCTTTTGAACCCTGTTATAGTTTGGGCCTTCACAACATCCCCTGGCAAAGAGTTCCGCAGGTTGACTTTGTGTTATATCATCAAATCCTTCAGTGAGTTCTTTCACCTTTCTCACTAAGCCCATAGTGGTTGACAGGCTGCTGCTGAGAAGGTTGATGGTCTGTGGTTCTTTGATCACATGCACTCTGAATGCAAAGCTTTTGTCTTAGTAAGTTGTTTCTGTGGTGAACTGGCCCATGCATTTAAGAGTACCTCCAGGGCTAGTCACAGCCCTCAGGTGACTTCAGCTATGGGAGGATGTGACAGGGTGCACTCACCCCGAACTGGACGGGGAAGGGTTAATTCCTCACTGTGGGCGGAGGAGGCCACGCCCCCATGTCCCTACAGGCATGCACCAAGTGTAGCGCTTCTATAAAAGGGAGCAGCACAGCTCAGTCAGGACAGACCGCTGGAGAGGAAGGACTCAAGCCCCAGGCTCCAGCCCGGGAGCTGTCAAAGCCCCAGACTGCGGGAGCCAGAGGTACCAAGACCCAGGCAGATGCCCAGGTACCTGAGGACACCACTTGGAGGTCGGAGCCACCAGGAGCAGCACAGCCCAGGGAGACCAGAGACCCAGAGGATGTCTAGACCAAGACTGCAGGAGTCACAGTAGGAAGTAGCCCAGGGAAGGACTAGCCATTGTCCCTACAGCAGTCAGCGTGTATCAAGCGGAACCCCACTGACGAAGTGGCAAACCTACTCGCCACTACCAGTGTCCTGGGCTGGGACCCAGTGGAGCAGGGCGGGCCAAGGTCCCCCTACAATGGCCACCACTCACCTCTGGGAGGCAGCCGAATCCCCACTCCAGCCAATAAGCCTTCCTGCCCTGAGGATTAGGACAAATCCATTGACTCTGGCCACAAGGCCTTACTGCCCCATGGACCAGGGAAAACCTTATTGACTCAGGCCACTAGACCTTTCTGTCCTGCGGCTCAGGGCAAGCCTATGGGCTCAGGTCACTGGGCCTCACTACCCTACCGACAAGGGCAACCCTATTGACTTTATCCACTGGGCCACATTGTCTTGAGACAACAGACAGCTTGAAGACTGGAGTGCACCCACTCACACTAGATGGGAACACCCCACCCTGTCACAGAGGGGTTGAAGGGGATTCTAAGTCCCTTCTGAGATGCCTGAAACACTAGCTCCTGAGTCAGTTTTACAGTCAAGTGTCTTGCCATGAACATTCAGTTCACCCCTAAGCACCATAAGTTATACCACAGCAAGTGCTAGTGTAGACATAGCCTAAGCTAAGCCATAGCTAGTTTCAGGTTTATCAATTTGCTCCTGCCTTTTGTTCTGTTGTTTGACTAATTCAGACTGGTTTGCTCTTTGAATAGCTGTGGCTAGAGTTAAATCTCTCTTCAGATGTAGCTGCTGTGAAATTTTTTTCTCTGTTAGGACACACAGGCTGGTTATTGGGTTATTTTCAACCTTTGCATTCCTGAAATCACAGTTTTCACCCAATATATGTGGAGCTTTTATAAAACATTCCAAACTTTCCCCTGGTTCTTGAATTCTCTGGTGGAAAGAAGCTTTTTCATAAGCCGCATTTCTCTGAGGTATAAAGTATGCATAGAACATAACCAGACCCCTTTCATAGTCACCTTTGTGACTGTCTTCAGTAAAGTCAAAGGATTTAAAGATATGCTCTGCCTCCTTCCCATAGCCTACATTAAAGACAATACCTGCATACCTCCAGTTTCCTTGTGCAGCTTGGCAGCAATGTGAAATCTTGTTTCCAGTCTGTCCATGGTGAAGTTTGTGAAAGCTGAAGTTCTCTGGGGCACTGAAGAGTGGCATGGTGATGAGATCCTGCAACCTTTGTAGCTTTGTTCCTTCTGTTTATGTTCTTAATTTACCCCACATGCCATGTCATGTTCTTCTGTACCAAACATGGACTGGTCACAGAGCTTGCTTTTACATACCATGATCCTTTAATGCTCTGCCAGGCATGGCTGAGATCAGCTTTAAACAGGGGCGGGCAAACTTTTTGGGCCGCTTCGGGTTTCGGAAATTGTATGGAGGGCCGGTTAGGGGAGGCTGTGCCTCCTCAAACAGCCAGACATGGCCCAGCCCCCGCCCCCTATCTGCCCTCCCCCCACTTCTCACCCCCTGACGGCCCCCCCGGGACCCCTGCCCCATCCAACCACCCCTTCTCCCTGTCCCCTGACTGCCCCCCACCGCCCCATCCAACCCCCCCTCCTTCCTGACTGACCCCCGGGACCCCTGCCCCCAATCAACCCCACTGTTCCCCGCCCTCTGACCACCCCGACCCCTATCCACACCCCTGCTCCCTACCCACCAGCCTGAGCTCCCCTGCCCTCTATCCAACCCCCGCCGCTCCCTGCCCCCTTACTGTGCTGCCTGGAGCACTGGAGGCTGGTCACACCACCACGAAGCACAAAGCACTGGGTCAGGCCGCGCTCTGCAACTGCGCTGCCCCAGGAGCTCACAACCCCACTTCCCAGAGCATTGTGCGGAGCTGAGGCTCTGGGGGAGGGGGAACAGCAGGGGAGGGGCCAGGGGCGAGCCTCCCAGGCCAGGAGCTCAGGGGCTGGGCAGGAGGGTCCCGTGGGCTGGATGTGGCCTGCAGGCTGTAGTTTGCCCACCTCTGGCTTAAAATAATGTATTTTACACACATTATCACCTAGTGGCTGAGCAGTATAATACGCTTTTGCATCCATTACAGGGCTTGTGGGGTTGTCACACTCCAGAGTGGGGGGACGCTAGCCCCAGTCAGGCCTGAGGGAAGCAGGGTGATGCAGGCCGTGTGAAAGCAGGTGGCTTGGTTTGGAAGGGCTGGTGCAGTGTCACTGGTTATGACGTCACTCACCACTTCTTGTATTTTGCCGGCTACTTAGGGCTCATCTGCACTGGAAACATTACAGTGTAGATCAGGGGTCTCAAACACACGGCCCGCAGGGTTATTGCATGCGGCCCGCGAGCTCCTCACGGCCCCCCTGCCCTCCCCCAACGTTTACCTAGAGCGGCTGCCTGCCTGCCCTGGCCCCGCGCCGCGCCGGGAAGCGGCTGGAACCTGGGGAAGGAGGGGCGCAGGGGTGTGTGTGGCTGTTGCTTCAGGCACCGCCCCCAGCAGTTCCCATTGGCCGGGAATGGGGAACTGTGGCCAATGGGAGCTGCTGGGGGTGGTGCCTGAAGCAACAGCCA
>QXTE01000312.1:478193-553938 GCA_003942145.1 Platysternon megacephalum
CCCCTGCCCTGAACCCCCGCCACACCCCACACCCCGACCCCCTGCTCTGAGCCCCCTGCTTCACCCTGCACCCTGACCCCCTCCTGCACCCCTCACCCCAACTCCCTGCCCTGAGCCCCCGCCACACCCCACACCCCTCCTGTGCCCCCTGGGGGCAGGGAGGGGGCAGAGTTGGGGTGGGGATTTCGGGGAAGGGGTTGGAATGGGGGCAGGGAAGGGGTGGGAAGAAGCGGGGCAGGGGCGGGGCCTCATGGAAGGGGTGGAGTGGAGGCGGGGCCGAGGGCGGCCGGGGGAGGTGTCAGTAAATGCGGCCCTCGGCCCAATGTACTAGTCCTCATGTGGCCCTCGAGGTCATTTGAGTTTGAGACCCCTGGTGTAGATGCTACCAACGCCGACAGGAGAGGTTCTCCCATCAGTGTAGGCAATCCACCTCCCTGAGAGTCAGTAGCTAGTGTCACTGAAATATGACATGCAGCTGAGACCTTTTCTCCCAGTGCATCAAGAGATGGCAGGGGAGAGCTCACTCATTCAGGCCGCTGCTTACATCAGCCAGTGTTTGGAGATCCCTGAAATGTCCAGCCATGGAGATAGAGACTTAACTCATGTCTTTGCTTTCTTTCAGCTTCCATGACAGGATTCCCCATGGCAGGTAAATACAAAAATAGGCAGAGGGTGTGGGTGCGTGCGGGGTGCATGCTGCAGGGTGCAGCTGGAGCATAAATCGGGGTGGGGAAGGGCAGAGTTATGATTATTTAAACTAGTGGTTCAAATGTAGAACTGGAGACCTGGGTTCAAATCCTGCCTCTGCCAGACTCACCCTGTGGAATCAGCCTCACTACATGCCTCAGTTTTCCCCACCAGTGAATTGTTAGCAAGGCGGACTGTGTGGCAGAGTGCAGGGCATCCTGGCTGTTGGGTCCCTGTACCCAGACCACCCAGCATCTCGAGAACTCACCCTTGTCTAGCAAGTCCAAGTTACATTTGGGCTGTGGCAGCTCCTGGGTGCAGGGCCGGCTTTAGGAAGTGCAGGGCCCAATTCGAACATTTTCGGCGGGGCCCCGGAAGGGATGACTAAAAAAAAAACAAAAAACACGTAAAAAAACCTGGAGACAGGGGCTGGTGCGGGCATGGTAGGGGGTGCGGGGCTGGTGTGGGAAGGGGGTGCAGCAGGGGCTGGCTGCGGGCAGGGGGTGCGGGGCTGGCTGGAGACAGAGGCTAGCTGCGGGCAGGGCAGGGCAGGGGGTGCAGGGCTGGCTGGAGACAGGGGCTGGCTGTGGGCAGGGCAGCTGGAGCCCCGGCCCTTTAAATAGCCCCCGGAGCCCCCCGCTACCCCAGGGCTCCAGCGGCTATTTAAAGGGCAGGGCGGCAGAGGCAGCTGGAGTCAAGGGGCCTTTAAATAATCCCTGGAACCCCCCGCTACCCCAGGGCTCTGGGGGCTATTTAAAGGGCCAGGGCTCCCCTGCTTCTACCACCCCGGCCCTTTAAATAGCTGCAGGAGCCCTGGGGAAGTGGCGGGGCCCCGGGGGCTATTTAAAGGATGGGGCGGCAGAGGCAGCTGGAGCCTCCCCGCTACCCCAGGGCTCTGGGGGCTATTTAAAGGTCTGGGGCTCCCCTGCTTCTACCGCCCCAGCCCTTTAAATAGCCGCGGGAGCCCTGGGGAAGCGGCGGGACTCCCGCGGCTATTTAAAGGACCGGGGCGGCAGAGGCAGCTGGAGCCCCGGCCCTTTAAATAGCCCCCAGAGCCCCCCGCTACCCCAGGGCTCTGGGGGCTATTTAAAGGGATGGGGCTCCCCTGATTCTACCACCCCGGCCCTTTAAATAGTCGCGGGAGCCCTGGGGAAGTGGCAGGGCTCCAGCGGCTATTTATAGGGCGTACCGCCGGCCGCAAGGGCGCGGGGCCCGATTCAGGGGAATCGGCTGAATTGGCCTAAAGCCGGCCCTGCCTGGGTGAGCCGGTTCAGTTTGGGGTGACCCCAGATTTACCCTGGGATAGGATCAGCCCCAAGAGATATTTTTGCCTTTAGTTATTGTTAGACCCATTTCAGCTCAGCTCTGGCTGTGGCTGGCGCGAGGCCGCAACCCCTGCACCGGGGGAGTGGAGGTGCCGTGAGTGACGCCAGCTGGGGCTTGCGGGAGGTGGAGGTAGGGTGCCAGGAGCTGCACTGCTGTGGCACCCTCAGCACCAGGACAGGGCTCAGTTCAGCACGGAACCGGCCCTGTCTGCCTGGACGCTGTGGAATATAGAGGAGCCGAGTCAGCCCTAGTCAGGACCAGTGTAGTCTTTGGGGAGCAGAACTACAGCCCTGTGAGGCTGCTGCTGTTGGCTCTGGTCAGTCAGGGTCATTGGGGCGCAGACGGGGAGGGAGCCCAGGCAGGGGCAAAGGGCAATTCAGTCTCCTGACCAGTTTTGCCCTTTGCCCCTCGGCTGGGAGCCGCTCAGACTGAGGGCTGGCCTGGCCTGCACACACCTGTCCTGTCATGGAGGGGAATTAACCCCAGCAGCTCATTTCACATTTTGGGCATCAGAGAGCTACAATTGCTGCGACTTCCACTCACTACCAGCTTGGACCCAGGGCCCCAGACGTGAAATCCCAGTGCCTGTTCCCCCCACGCCAGCCACTGTCTCGGCCTGAGCTGGGGCCAAATGGGAACCGGTGCCCTCCAGGGGAAAAGCTCCAGGTCTCCTTCCCCCAATGTACTGCGTCAGCTCATCCCCCTCGCACAGACTACTGGAGCCAGAGTCCCCTGTGGGGAAAGACCCTGTGTCCCATTCTCCATCCCACGAGTCAGCCATTCCCCCATGCCTGGGGCTGGATCAGAGCTGGTGACCTCCAGAGAGGAACCCCGCAGTGTCCCATTCCCAGCCAGTCTGCCACACTGGGACTGAATGGGAGCCAGAGCAAACTACAAGGAACAAGCCCCATATGCCTTTCCTCTAGCCCATCCCTGAGTGTTTATCCCCTTGGGGTATTTGCAGACTCAGGCATCCCAGAAGTAACTCAGCTCCGACTGGTGAACGGCCCAAGTCGCTGCGCTGGGAGAGTCGAGGTGCTTCACAACCAGCAGTGGGGAACCGTGTGTGATGACAGCTGGGATTTAACAGAGGCCAGGGTCGTGTGCAGGCAGCTGGGCTGTGGGACGGCATTATCAGCCCCACGCGGGTCTCGGTTTGGACAGGGAAGTGACAGTATCTGGCTGGATGAGGTTAACTGCACAGGGACAGAAGCCGCCCTCTCCGAATGCAGGGCTAGGCCTTGGGGAGAGCATAACTGTAACCACGTGGAAGATGCTGGTGTTGAGTGCTCAGGTAAGCCTCATGTCTTCTGTCACGGTGGGTGCTGCAGGGAGTGGATTTGGAAGCTTTCAGCGCAGCCCCTGGTTCCCCGTCTGAGTTCCTGTGCCCCAGCACAGCGTTAATGGCCTGTACTGAAGGGAGCAGGTTGGGAACACAGTAGGAGGTGCTCTCCCCTAGCAGTCTGGGCTGACCCCAGTCCTCCCGCTGCCTGACAAAAGGTCTGTGCTGAAGAGTATGAGGTTCTCTCCCTACAGTCAGTGACGTTCACAATTCCCCAGAGCTGAGCTAGGGGGCATGAGCTGCAGAGGGTGGTGTGTGGGGCACAGTGAGAGGCCCTCTACCCGCTCTGATCCCCCAGCCCTCCCTGGCACAAGGGGGCGCTGGTTAAGCATGGATCCCAGCTGTGGGACTTGGTGTCAAACAGAGCTTGCAGACACTCCTGGGGACTAGAAACCCGAGTCACTTTGTCAAGAGTTGAGCTAATAGCTCAACCATGCTGGACAATTTGTACCACAGATAATTACCCCTGAACCTGTAACATCCCCTGCAGCTCTGACTGGACAAACATTTCCCCTACTTCCTGTCATGCACAGTCACCATATTTGTGTGCTCTGACTCTCAGCTGTCCGGTGCCACCCCAGAAGTGGCAGCATGTCAGTGGTGGGGACTGAGCCCTTGACATGCAGTGGCTGTGTGAGGAGGCCAGTCACACGCATCAGTGGTAAGCAATACATTCATCAGCATCACTTGCGATCAGATGCACAGGAATCTCCTTGAGTATTTATTGCATTTGCAGACTCGATCATTCCAGACCCAGGTCCTCTCCAACTGGTGAACGGCCCCAATCGCTGCGCTGGGAGAGTCGAGGTGCTTCACAACCATCAGTGGGGAACCGTGTGTGATGACGGCTGGGACTTAACTGATGCCGGAGTCGTGTGCAGGCAGCTAGGCTGTGGGACGGCGCTATCAGCCTTGAGGGGGGCTCACTTTGGGAGAGGTTCTGACACCATCTGGCTGGATGAGGTTAACTGCACAGGGACAGAAGCTACCCTCACCGAATGCAGGGCTCGGCCTTGGGGAAACAATAACTGTCACCACGGAGAAGATGCCGGTGTTGTGTGCTCAGGTAACCCTCCTCCATCACATCACTGAGGGGGTTCCTGGAACAGACTGGGAAGCTTTCAGCACAGTCCCTGCTTTCCTGTCTGAGCCAGTGCTGACCCCAGTGTCTCAGCGAGGTGCTGGGGGGCTGTGCTGCAGGGAGAGGTGTATGTGTCCCTGTGAGAGACCTTCCCCCATCTCTGCTCACTCCAGTCCCAGTGCCAAGCTATGGCACAGTCTGGCACACTGTGGCCATTGGTCCCACCAGTCAGATTCAGTTTCAGCTGGAGCCTGTAACTGTTCACTGGGAACCCTGGGTCACTTTGCCAAGCATCAGGCTCCTGAGCCCAGTGTCCCGGGAAATTGGCAACTTAGCTAATGTTACCCTTGTCGCAGATGGGATTGGACACTGTCAGGGCCAGTAACACGGTGGTGTAGCCTAGTGGTCAAAGACAGGGTGGCATCGGGATCACGGTTGGAAATCACACAAAATATGAAAGCCAGAAACAGAGTCTGAAGCCTTGTCCAAGGTCAAGCCACAGTCAGAGTTGGTCTCTGGAGTTAGGGTGAGGAAGCAGGAACAAGGGGCAGTAATGGGAGCAAGGAGCAGGCACAGGGCCAGGCAGCAGGAGCCAGGAACTAGGGGTGGTAACGTGAGCAAGAAGCAGGAACTGGGCGAGGAGGCAGGAACCTGGTCCCTGGGGTCTGTCCAGCAGCAGCCTTAACAACGAGTTGCTCAGACAAGGGGTAGGATGGGAACAGGAAGCTTTACACCTGGAGGTATCCAATCAGCAGTCTGCGTCTAGTCACCTGCCTGTGGTGGGTAGGCCTCTGCTGGTGGGCCATTAGCTTCTATTCCCTCATCTCACCGTGATGTGACAAGTAAGGCTGTAGTTCAGGAACCTCGTGGACCTGGGTTTGAAACCTGCAATGCATGGGAGATGCCTAGTTCTTTCCCATTTCCTGCATAAACAGCTGGGCCAACTTTGCCTAGCATGTCTCTCAGCTGTCCTGATTCACCCCAGAGGTGGCAACATGTCAGTGATGGGGAGTGAGCCCTTGATAGGTATTTGCTGTGTGGACCTGTAAGTGGGAAGCGCTACATTCTCCAGTGTCACTAGTGATCAGATGCACAGGAACCTACCTCTGTGTTTATTCCCTTGGGGTGTTTGCAGACTCAGGCATTTCAGAAGTGGCTCAGCTCCGACTGGTGAATGGCCCGAGTCGCTGTACTGGGAGAGTCGAGGTGCTTCACAACCAGCAGTGGGGAACCGTGTGTGATGACAGCTGGGATTTAACAGAGGCCAGGGTCGTGTGCAGGCAGCTGGGCTGTGGGACGGCATTATCAGCCCCACGCGGGTCTCGGTTTGGACAGGGAAGTGACAGTATCTGGCTGGATGAGGTTAACTGCACAGGGACAGAAGCCGCCCTCTCCGAATGCAGGGCTAGGCCTTGGGGAGAGCATAACTGTAACCATGTGGAAGATGCCGGTGTTGTGTGCTCAGGTAAGCCTCATGTCTTCTGTCACGGTGGGTGCTGCAGGGAGTGGATTAGGAAGCTTTCAGCGCAGCCCCTGGTTCCCCATCTATGGGCCTGTACTGAAGGAAGCAGGTTGGGAACACAGTAGGGGGTGCTCTCCCTTAGCAGTCTGCACTGACCCCTGTTCTCCTGCTGGCTGATAAAAGGTCTGTGCTGCAGGGTATGGGGCTCTCTCCTCACAGTCAGTGACGCTCACAATTCCCAAGAGCTGAGCTAGGGGATGTGAGCTGCAGAGGGTGGTGTGTGGGGCACAGTGAGAGGCCCTCTCCCCACTCTGTTTGCTCTGATCCCCCGCCCTTCTGGCACAATGGGGCGCTGGGTAAGCATGGATCCCAGCTCTGGGACTTGGTGTCAAACAGAGCTTGCAGCCGCTCCTGGGGACTAGAAACCCGGGTCACTTTGTCAAGGGTTGGGCTAATAGCTCAACCATGCTGGATAATTTGCACCACAGATAATTACCCCTGAACCTGTAATGTCCCCCACAGCTCTGACTGGACAAACATTTCCCCCTACTTCCTGTCATGCACAATCAGCATATTTCTGTGCCCTGACTCTCAGCTGCCCCATCCCACCCCAGAAGTGGCACCATGTCAGTGGTGGGGATTGAGCCCTTGACATGCAGTGTCTGTGTGAGGAGGCCAGTCACACACATCAGTGGTAAGCAATACAGTCATCAGCATCGCTTGTGATCAGATGTACAGGAATCTTCTTGAGTGTTTATTGCATTTGCAGACTCAGTTATTTCAGACCCAGGTCCTCTCCAACTGGTGAACGGCCCGAGTCGCTGCGCTGGGAGAGTCGAGGTGCTTCACAACCATCAGTGGGGAACCGTGTGTGATGACGGCTGGGACTTAACTGATGCTGGAGTTGTGTGCAGGCAGCTAGGCTGTGGGACGGCGTTATCAGCCCTAGGGGGGGCTCACTTTGGGAGAGGATCTGACACCATCTGGGTGGACGACATTAACTGCACAGGGACAGAAGCTGCCCTCACCGAATGCAGGGCTAGGCCTTGGGGAAACAATAACTGTCACCACGGAGAAGATGCCGGTGTTGTTTGCTCAGGTAACCCTCCTCTCTCACATATCTGGGGGTGCTGCCTGGAACAGGCTGGGAAGCTTTCAGCACAGTCCCTGCTTTCCTGTCTGAGTCAGTGCTGACCCCAGTGTCCTTGTGAGGTGCTGGGGGGCTGTGCTGCAGGGTGTGCTGTTTCCCTGTGAGACATACACCACTCCCTGGGCCAGGCAACAGGCCTCAGGAGCAAGGAACGGTAACAGGAGCAAGGAACAGTAACTGGGCGAGGAAGCAAGAGTCAGGAACAAGGATCAGGAACTTGGGCAGGTCCCAGGGGTCTGGCCAGCAGCCGGCCTAGCAACGGGTTGTTCAGATAAGGGGTAAGACAGGAACAGGAATCTTTATACCTGGAGGTGTCCAATCAACAGTCTGCTGCTAGTTACCTGACCATGATGAGTCAGCAGGTGTGGCCTCTGCTGGTGGCCATTGGCTGCAGTGACACATTACGCTCTAGTTGTGCAATTTCGTAGGCCTAAGTTTCAGACCTGCAGTAACTGAGAAAGACAAATTCTTCCCCATTTCCTGCCTAAACTACTGGGCCAGCTTTCCATAGCCTGTCTCTCGGCTGCCCTGTTTCACCCCAGAGGTAGTAGCATGTCTGTGGTGGGGAGTGAGCCCTTGATGGTCAGTCACTGTGTGCTGAGGCTGTTTAGACTTGTCAGTGGAAGGCGCTGCGTTCCCCAGCATCGCTAGTGATAAGATGCACAGGAATCTCTCTGACTACTCCCTTGGGGTGTTTGCAGACTCAGCCCTTCCACACCTGGCTGAGGTGCGATTGCTGAACAGCCCAAGTCGCTGCGCTGGGAGAGTCGAGGTTCTTCACAACCAGCAGTGGGGAACCGTGTGTGATGACAGCTGGGACATAACCAATGCTGGAGTCGTGTGCAGGCAGCTGGGCTGTGGGACAGCATTATCAGCCCCAGGAGGGGCTCGATTTGGACAAGGATCTGGGCCAATTTGGCTGGATGAGGTTAACTGCACAGGGACCGAAGCTGCCCTCTCCGAATGCAGGGCTAAGCTTTGGGGGGACAATAACTGTCACCACAGAGAAGATGCCGGTGTTGTGTGCTCAGGTAACCCTCCTTCATCATGCCCATGTGAAAAGCAGTTCGGGGACTCACTGGGGCGCTCTCCCCTCACAGTGAGTCCTGACCCTAATGCACCACCTGATGCAAAAGGCTGTGCTGCAGGGTGTGGGGCTGAGGCTCAGCGGAGGCTGCTCTCCCTGCAGATTTATGTGTAGCCACAAGGCCCAAGGTCACACCTAAGGTCACGTGTAAGGGCCTTGCTGCAGGGAGCAGTTTGGGGACCACAGGAGGGGGCTGCCCTCTCTCAGAGTCAGTACTGACCCCAATGCCCCCGCGTGGTGCTAGGGCACCGTGCTGCAGGCTGAGGTGTATACGTCACTGTGAGAGCCCCTCTCCCACCTCTGCTCACTCTGATCCCCCCACCCAACTACCGCACTGTGGGCGCTCTGTGACCAGTGAGTTCTAGTCAGACTCACTTGGTGTCTTATTCTGATGAGATGGGAGGGAATAGCCTTGATGTGCTTAGACATCTGCCATTTTTGTATGCAGTGTAGTTGCAGCCATATCGGTCCCAGGATACGAGAGAGACAAGGTGGGTGAGGAAATGTCTTTTATTGGACCAACTTCTCTTGGTGAGAGAGACAAGCTTTCCAAGCACACCGAGCCCAGACCTGAAGAAGAGCTCTGTGTGAGCACCAAAGCTTGTCAGGAGAGGGGGTTGGGGTGCAGGTGGGGTGTGGGATGCGGCAGGGGGCTAAGCACAGGGGGTTGGGATGCAGGAGGGGTAAATAGCGAAGAGGACAGGTCACTGACACAGAGTGATCTAAATCACTAGGTAATCTGGGTGCAAGCAAACAAGATGCCTTTTAACATGACCAAATGTAAAATTATACATCTAGAAACACAGAACACAGGCTGCACTTATAGGACGGGGGACTCTCTCCTGGGAAGCAGTGACTCTGAGAAAGATTTGGGGGTGGGTGGTGGATAATCAGCTGAACAGGAGCTCCCAGTGTGACTCTGTGACCAAAATGGCTAATGCAATCCTGGGATGCACACACAGGGGAATCTCGAGTAGCTGTAAAGAGGTTATTTTACCTCTGTAGTTGGTGCTGGTGCAACCGCTGCTGGAATCTTGTGTCCAGTTCTGGTGCCCACAATTCAAGAAGGATGCTGATAAATTTAAGAAGGTTCAGAGAAGAGCCATGAGAATGATCAAAGGATTAGAAAACCTGCCTTGCGGTGATAGACCCAAGGAGCTCAGTCTGTTTAGTTTAACAAAGAGAAGGTGAAGGGGTCACTTGATCACAGTCTATAATTACCATCATGGGGAACAGAAATGTGATAATAAAGGACACTTTAATCTTGCAGGCAATTGATTAATAAGATCCAATGGCTGGAAATTGAAGAGAGACAAATTTACACTACAGATAAAGTGCAAATTTGTATCGATGAGGATTATTAACTGTTGGAACATCTTACCAAGGGCTGTGGGGGATCCTCCCTCACTGGCAATTTTTAAATTAAGATTGGATGTTTCTGAAAGATCTGCCCTAGGAATTACTCTGGGGCAGGTCTCTGGCATGTGCTACACAGGAGGTCAGACTAGGTGGTCACAGTGGGCACTTTGGGCCTTGGGAATCTATGAATCCCGCTGATCAGATTCAGTGTCAGATGGAGCCTGCAGCCATTCACAAGGAGTAGGGACCCTGGGTCACTTTGTCAAGCATCAGTCTCCTAAACCCATTGCCCCAGCCAATTAGCATCTTAGCTGATGAGCCATGAACCTTTAACATTTGGCACCCTTGTGAATGGATGCAGAATTCTTCCCCATGTCCTGCCTAAATAACTGGGCCAGATTTCCCTCGCCTGTTTCTCAGCTGCACCCTAGTGGTGGCTGCATATCAGTGGTGGGGAGTGATACCGTGATAGGCGGTAGCTGTGTGTGAAGGCTGTTCAGACTCATCAGTGGGAGGTACTACATTCCCCAGCATCACTACTGATCAGATGCACAGGAACCTCCCTGAGTGTTTATTCCCTTGGGGTGTTTGCAGACTCAGGCATCTCAGAAGTGGCTCAGCTCCGACTGGTGAACGGCCCAAATCGCTGCGCTGGGAGAGTCGAGGTGCTTCACAACCAGCAGTGGGGAACCGTGTGTGATGACAGCTGGGACATAATTGATGCTGGACTTGTGTGCAGGCAGCTGGGCTGTGGGACGGCGTTATCAGCCCCTGGCAGGGCTCGATTTGGGCGAGGATCTGACCGTATCTGGCTGGACGATGTTCAGTGCAAAGGGACAGAACCTGGCCTATCCGAATGCAGGGCTCGGCCTTGGGGAGACAATAACTGTCACCACGGAGAAGATGCTGGTGTTGTTTGCGCAGGTAACTCTTATCCATCACTGCGTGTTGCAGGGAGCAGGGTGGGAAGCTCTTACAGGGCATTGTCCCCTCACAGCCATTACTAACCCCAGCATGGTGCTTAGGGCCTATGCTTCAGGGAGGTATATGGCGGTTCCAGTAGGGGGCTGTTATAGGTTTTACCCCCACTTTGAACTTTAGGGTACAGATGTGGGGACCTGCATGGGACCTTTTAAGCTTAATTACCAGCTTAGATTAGTATGCTGCCACCACCCAAATATTTGAGTTATTTGGGAAACTTAGTTTTTTTCCCCCAAAAAAATTTTTTTTAAGTACTATAACCCTTCCCTGGGTAGTTTTGAGAGACTTCTTTACCAATTTCCTGGTGAACACTGATCCAAAACCCTTTGATCTTAAAACAAGGAGAAATTAACCATCCCCCCTCCTTTCCCCCACCAATTCCTGGTGCCACCCTTGCTGCCTCTGCCTCCATAGCCCTCTGGTGGGCAGCTTTTTTCTTTGCTTTTTTTGCATTAAATTTTAATTGTTTTAGTTTTAGCTGTCTTTTATGTTCGTTTTTTTTGTTGTTGTTGCTTCCAGTTTAGCCAGATTCAGCTTGGTAGCTGCTTCACTGGTGGTCATTTTTCTGCTTTTTTCTGCTGGGCCACACCCCCCTGCAGTTTACTGACTGGGATGCCTCAGCTCAGGGCTGCTTAGTTACCAGAGACTTTCACAGTATTTAGTGTTCCTTTTCTGGTCTTCCCTAGCTATTTTTGTTTGAGAGGTAGAAAAAAAAAACCCAGCTTGTAAATTTTTTTGTTATGGTAACTTGACCCCTCAGAGTAAGGAAGAAACAAGGAAAACTGGTTTTGTAACTTGTCTGGCAATATGCTAATTACCTTCCAGCTGTTCACAGCTGGAAACCTTTCTTCTAACAAAAAGCTCTTGTTAGAAAAACTTAACCTGTTTGCCTTCAGGTTAAAATATAAGATCTGTATCTCTCCTTCACTGTTTCCCCAGCATCTCCAAGGAGAGAGAGAAAAAAAATCTGGCTTGGTTCCTTTACATTCTCCCACCGCTGCTCACCATGTCATAGGTTTCACCCCCACTCTGAACTTTAGGGTACAGATGTGGGGACCTGCATGGGACCTCCTAAGCTTAATTACCAGCTTAGATCAGTATGCTGCCAGCACCCAAATATTTGAGTCATTTGGGAAACTCAGTCTTCTCCCCCAAAATGTTTTTCTCCCAAGTACTATAACCCTTCCCTGGGTAGTTTTGAGAGACTCCTCCACCAATTCCCTGGTGAACACTGATCCAAAACCCTTGGATCTTAAAACAAGGAAAAATCAATCAGGTTTTTAAAAAGAAGGCTTTTAATTAAAGAAAAGAAAAGTAAAAGAAAAACCTCTGGGAGATAGCATACAAGCTGATTTTACAGACAACAGATTTAAAACACAGAGGGTGTTCCCCTGGGCAAAACCCTTAGTACATCAAGAAATAGCCAATTTGATTATTCCTATAATGCCCAAGGGTACGTCCAGACTACCCGCCCGGATCGGCGGGTAGCAATCAAATTATTGGGGATCGATCTATCGCGTCTCGTCTGGACATGATAGATCGATCCCCGAACGCACTCCCATCGACTCCGGAACTCCAGCAGGGCGAGCGGAGGTAGCAGAGTCAACGGGGGAGCCGCGGCCGTCGATCCTGCGCTGCGAGGACGCGAAGTTAAGTGCAGGTAATTTGAAATAAGATACTTCGACTTCAGCTATGCTATTCCTGTAGCTGAAGTCGCGTATCTTATTTCGATAGCTCCCCCTAGTGTGGACCAGGCCCAAGACAAGTTACAAAAAGAAAATAAACATAAGCTAATTCCTTCACTAAATACTCACTACCCTGTTTGATTCCTGATTCCTTTTCCTCTCCGGCCAAAACTGAAACTGACCCAAGACAAAGGGAACTCCCCTCCTTACTTTTTGAAACATCTTGTCCCCTCATTGGTTCCTTTGGTCAGGTGTTAGCTAGGCTAGGTGAACTTTTTAACCCTTTACAGGTAAAAGAGGCATTAACCCTTAACTATCTGTTTATGACGGGGCGCTCTCCTCTCACACGCTGTGGTGACCCTAATTCCCCTGTGTGTATCTATAGGCCTGTGCTGCAGGGAGCGGCATGGGGGCTCAGTAGGGGACACTCTCCCCTTGAAGTCAGTTCTGGCCCCTGTGCCCCAGTGCGGGGACAAGGGGCCTGTGCTGCAGGGAGGCGGGCTGGGTGTCAGTAGGGGGTGCTCTCCTCTTGCAGTTCTGCTGGTCCTAAGGCCCCAATGCAGTTCCATGGGCCCCTAGCATGAGGAAGCCTTGTCTGTGCCCGCTGCCGGGCAGTTCTCCAACTCCCGCAGCCACAGGCCACACGAGTGCAGGGTCCTACACTTAGGACGGAAGAATCCCATGCACTGTTACAGACTAGGGACCGAGTGGCTAGGCAGCAGTTCTGCAGAAAAGGACCTAGGGGTTATGGTGGACAAGAAGCTGGATATGAGTCAACAGTGTGCCCTTGTTGCCAAGAAGGCTAACGACATTTTGGGCTGTATAAGTAGGGGCATTGCCAGCAGATTGAGGGACGTGATCATTCCCCTCTATTCGACATTGGTGAGGCTGTGTCCAGTTTTGGGCCCCACACTACAAGAAGGATGTGGAAAAATTGGAAAGAGTCCAGCGGAGGGCAACAAAAATGATTAGGGGGCTGGAGCACATGACTTATTAGAAGAGGCTGAGGGAACTGGGATTGTTTAGTCTGCAGAAGAGAAGAATGAGGGGGGATTTGATAGCTGCTTTCAACTACCTGAAAGGGGGTTCCAAAGAGAAAGGATCTAGACTGTTCACAGTGGTACCAGATGACAGAACAAGGAGTAATGGTCTCAAGTTGCAGTGGGGGAGGTCTGGGTTGGATATTAGGAAAAACTTTTTCACTAGGAGGGTGGTGAAGCACTGGAATGGGTTACCTAGGGAGGTGGTGGAATCTCCTTCCTTCGAGGTTTTTAAGGTCAGGCTTGACAAAGCCCTGGCTGGGATGATTTAGTTGGGATTAGGTCCTGCTTTGAGCAGGGGGTTGGACTAGATGACCTCCTGAGGTCCCTTCCAACCCTGATATTCTATGATTCTATGATACTAAGTTGTGCTCTCTAGGCCTCACGGGGTGGCCTCTCTCCAGGTTGGCAATTGGCACACTCCAGCCCCCAGCCCTCCTAGTGTCCCCCTTCAGCGCCCAGCCCCTGTCCCACTGGGCATTCACAGCAGTCACAGATCTCCTGCTCCCAAAGGAACAGGGCCCCCAGCTGACCTCCACCTCCCATCTCTGCCCCAATCAACACACAGCCCTGGTTCACTTCATAGTGACAAGGACAAGTGATTTCACAGAGTGTAGAGATCTGAGGGGTAGCAAGGAGACGTCTTGGAAAGAAATGGTTCCATGGCCAATAAAATCATACCACGTTGACTAGAGCCTAGACTCATTGAACGAGATACTTTTCTGTCGGGTAGAGCAACGCTCACCGCACAGTCCTTCCAGGGTTTTACTCCATTCTTGGCTGTGATCTCCTGTTCCTGAGACAAATGTTGTCAGCCGCCTCCTGGGTGAAAGGGGGCTCTTGTCCCCTCTCCTCTTTCTTTTTGGGTACAGACCATTGTGTCTTCCCAGAGGAGGTTTCTCTTCAGAGACTTATCCTGGGGGTCTTTGTCCTTGTAAATTCTCAGGCCTGCACTGGGCCCAGACAGTGAATATAGCCTGTCTCCACGGCTGTGCTTTGTTCTATGTGCTGATTGGCTAAGCCAAAGGGATTGCCATGGCGCAGGTGACAAGCTTCACTTCAGCACTTCTGGAGCCTCATATTCCACATTTTACATCTCTCTTCAACTATGCCCCATCCAAACATCTTGCCCCCATTATGTCGACCAGCAGGCTGGTGGATCTTGGTAGAGACCTCACATGCCACCTTTGGTGAGCTATTGTGCATATAGCTCACCCAGGGGATCCCCGTATAACTCTAAGTATCCCTGTGACCTCTGCCCGTTGGTGTTTAGTTATCCCTGGGCCAGAACTCTCTGCAGCACAATGGGGGGCTGGGTAACTATAGCTTCCACTGGTCAGATTTGGTGTCAACGGAGCCTGCAGCCAGTCACTCAAACTAAAAATCCAGGGCCAATTTCTCAAGAGTCCGGTTCCCAATCACTGTGTTCTGAAGGATTTGCATCTCAGGAAATTAATCCTGAACCTGTAACTTCCCCAACAGCTGGACATAGGACACTTCCTGTCCTACACAGCCTAAATATTTCCCTGTCCTGTTTCTCAGCTGCCCTGTCCTACCCCAGAAGTGGCTGCATGCCAGTGAAGGGAGTTGCCTTCTTTTGCGTATTTCACAAGTTGATATCTAGGTAACCCTTCTGCCAGGTGGAGTCGGCAGCGACCAGGGCTGGATTCAATATCTAGGATTCTAGGGGTTCCTTTTCAGCAGTAACACAGAACTTGCTTGAGTTCCCACCCAGAACCTGGGACAATTACACACCACCCCCTGGGTGCTTCTACGAGGCAAAGTTTCCCCTCTCGCAAGCACAGCGTCTCAGTGTAGAAAAGAAACTTTTTAATAAAAGGGGGGAAGTAACCCAGCATTAACTTGGGAAAACGCCGGAAATAGGTAAAACCATGAGCAAAACACCTATCCCAGAGTACGTCGGGCAGTGTCTTGCCTCAGGTTCTAGAGTCCAGCGACCAAAAGTTCCTTTAACGTGCCGCTCACGTCTCCCTCCACCGCACCCCACTCACAGTGGTTGTCCTTGGTTAGTGAAGACCCCGAGTTCAGAGTTGCACCTGTGTGAGTTCAGCTCCCACCATGGGGGCGGGGAGGAGAGCGCCTGGCTCGCTCTGCTGTCTGGGTGCTGGCTCTGGTGGCAGCTGCCCGGCCAGCCACTCACCACTCTGCTCACCCTCCCCTTCTGCTGCCCCCGGCCTCCCTGTTGTGGCCTCTTCAGGTCGCTCTCTTGAGGCCCCACCCAGCTCTCAGAGACTCAGTGGGGAAACCTCATTGCTGAAGCAGGCTGGGCAGAAACACTGTCTCACAGCAGGTGATTTCAGCTCTAGTGATCACTTAAACCAAAAAGACTCCTAATGGAGCCTTAATTAACTCTATCTTTGAGGAGTGGAGGGGAGGGCAGATTGAACCATGCCTAGACCTCTTACACAGAGCCCATATCCCTCATCAGGAACATCCATCTCCACCCTCTCTTAGTCTTGATAGGGGTCTGGTGTCTGACCCCCTGGTTAGTGAGTTCAGTTCAGTTGTGGGTGACCCCCTCAGTCAGGGCAGCCTAAGCACAGTTCTGCTGCCCTTTATTCAGTCAGGCAGGGCCGGCGCAACCCATTAGGCGACCTAGGCAATTGCCTAGGGTGCTACTATTTTGGGGGCGCCTGCGCCCCGGCCGCCCGTTGAAATTTGGGGGCGGGACCTTCCGCCGCCTAGGGCGCCGGAAGAGCTGGCGCCGCTACTGCAGTCAGGATAACAACATTTCATTGCCCCTGTATTCAGTACTACAGTGATTTGTAACCCAACACCAGCCAACACAGCTCTGTCTGCTGGATACCTAGGTAGAATGTGTGTGTTCATGTAAATACTGTCTCGTCCTGAAGCCTTTTTCCCTCCCCAGCTCATCACTAGCTGTCAGAGGAGAGCTCATTCCAACCTTGCTCACCTCTAGTTCAGGGATCGGCAACCTTTGGCACACAGCCCATCAGGGAAATCCGCTGGTGGGCCAGGACGGTTTGTTTACCTGCAGTGTCCGCAGCTTCGACCGATCGCAGCTCCCACTGGCCGTGGTTCGCTGCTCCAGGGCAATGGGGGCTGTGGGAAGCGGCGGCCAGCACATCCCTCAGCCCATGCCGCTTCCTGCAGCCCCCATTGGCCTGGAATGGCGAACCGCGGCCAGTAGGAGCTAGGATTGGCCGAACCTGTGGATGCTGCAGGTAAACAAATCATCCTGGCCTGCCAGCGCATTTCCCTGACGAGCCGCGTGCCAAAGGTTGCCGATCCCTGCTCTAGCTTGTTCAGCCATCTGACTGTGCATCCTCAAGGTCCAGTCTTCTAATGGGGCTCTCCTCAACCACGTGTGTGACCGTCTGTATTGCTGCCCCACCTCTTGTTTCATTAACCTTTGCTCTCTCTCATCCTCCCACTTTATTGCCTGGTCACTCCTTACCGTTCTTTTTACAGCTTCAGCCACTATTAAAAAAAGCTACCTATCACTAACCAGAACAATTTACCTTTCCCCTGCTCTGTGCAAACCTTAATTTTAAAACAACACCCATATGAAATGGTGGGTAGCTATTATCCAGGCTTAATAGAAGACAGAACCCAAACACAGAGCATTGCCCCAGGTCACTTCGTGAGCCCATGGAACAGCCTGGGCTAGAACCCAGGCACTTCTAGTTGTTGTATTATTATTTCTAATTTCAATTCCATTAGCTCTTTGAAAACGGCTGCTTGAGAAGATCGGGCTAAGCCAAATCTCTGCATTGCAGCAGTCCCTCTGGCCAGTCCAGTCAGGGGCCCATTAAACCTAGTCCAGGATCTGCGTCCCAGGTTGCAAATAGGGAGATACAAGTTGGGGCTTCTGAAAATCCATCAGCACGCCAGTCTCTCTATCCCAGAGTTGCTGCCCCTCTGTGAGGACACAGCTGTCAGCCCAGCTCTGCCATCATTCATCTGAGACTGGTACTGGGCTGGCAGCACTAGACACGAGTGCAGCAATGGCTGCCACAAAACGATGTTGCCAAGTCAGTCATGGCAAGTCAAGAGGAACCGCAGGGGCAGGTGTTTGCTTCAGGAGGGGGCCAATCTGCTTGTAGGAAGTGTGCATTGCCTCTGCCCTGGTCGGAACCATTGTCAGCCTGGTGCGCAGCAGGTTCCTGCCAGGCGTCACTGCGCTCCAGGCAGTTCTAAGCGAGGATCATAGAATCATAGAATATCAGGGTTGGATGGGACCTCAGGTGGTATCTAGTCCAACCCCCTGCTCAAAGCAGGACCAACCCCAACTAAATCATCCCAGCCAGGGCTTTGTCAAGCCTGACCTTAAAAACCTCTAAGGAAGGAGATTCCACCACCTCCCTAGGTAACCCAATCCAGTGCTTCACATCTCCTAGTGAAAATGTTTTTCCTAATATCCAACCTAAACCTCCCCCACTGCAACTTGAGACCATTACTCCTTGTTCTGTCATCTGCTACCACTGAGAACAGTCTAGATCCATCCTCTTTGGAACCCCCTTTCAGGTAGTTGAAAGCAGCTATCAAATCCCCCCTCATTCTTCTCTTCTGCAGACTAAACAATCCCAGTTCCCTCAGCCTCTCCTCATAAGTCATGTGCTCCAGCCCCCTAATCATTTTTGTTGCCCTCCGCTGGACTCTTTCCAATTTTTCCACATCCTTCTTGTAGTGTGGGGCCCAAAACTGACACAGTGCTCCAGATGAGGCCTCATCAATGCCGAATAGAGGGGAATGATCACGTCCCTCGATCTGCTGGCAATGCCCCTACTTATACAGCCCAAAATGCCATTAGCCTTCTTGGCAACAAGGGCACACTGTTGACTCATATCCAGCTTCTCATCCACTGTAACCCCTAGGTCCTTTTCTGCAGAACTGCTGCCTAGTCACTAGGTCCCTAGTCTGTAGCGGTGCATGGGATTCTTCCAGAATGGACTCTGCACTTGTCCTTGTTGAACCTCATCAGATTTCTTTTGGCCCAATCCTCTAATTTGTCTAGGTCCCTCTGTATCCTATCTCTCCAGCGTATCTACCACTCCTCCCAGTTTAATGTAATCTGCAAACTTGCTGAGGATGCAATCCATGCCATCCTCCAGATTATTAATGAAGATATTGCACAAAACCGGCCCCAGGACCGACCCTTGGGGCACTCCGCTTGATACCGGCTGCCAACTAGACATGGAGCCATTGATCAATAACCGTTGAGCTTGATGATCTAGCCAGTTTTCTATCTACCTTATAGTCCATTCATCCAGCCCATACTTCTTTAACTTGCTGGCAAGAATACTGTGGGAGACCATATCAAAAGCTTTGCTAAAGTCAAGGAATAACACGTCCACTGCTTTCCCCATATCCACAGAGCCAGCTATCTCCTCATAGAAGGTAATCAGGTTAGTCAGGCATGACTTGCCCTTGGTGAATCCATGCTGACTGTTCCTGATCACTTTTCTCTCCTCAAAGTGCTTCAAAATTGATTCTTTGAGGATCTGCTTCATGATTTTTCCAGGGATTGAGGTGAGGCTGACTGGCCTGTAGTTCCCTGGATCCTCCTTCTTCCCTTTTTTAAAGATGGGCACTACATTAGCCTTTATCCAGTCATCTGGGACCTCCGCGGATTGCCATGAGTTTTCAAAGATAATGGCTCTGCAATCACATCCGCCAACTCCTTTAGCACCCTGGGATGCAGTGCATCTGGCCCCATGGACTTATGCTCGTCCAGCTTTTCTAAATAGTCCTGAACCACTTCTTTCTCCACAGAGGGCTGGTCACTTCAGGGCCGGCGCAACCCATTAGGTGACCTAGGCGGTCGCCTAGGGCACTACTATTTGCGGGGCGCCGGCGCCCCGTCCGTCCGTGGAAATTTGGGGGCGGGACCTTCCGCCGCCGCTTTTGGGGGTGGCATTTTGGGGGCGGGACCTTCCGCCGCCTAGGGCACCGGAAAAGCTGGCGGCGGTCCTGGGTCACCTCCTCCCCATACTGTGCTGTCCAGTGCAGTAGTCTGGGAGCTGACCTTGTTCATGAAGACAGAGGCAAAAAAAGCACTGAGTACATTAGCGTTTTCCACATCCTCTGTCACTAGGTTGCCTCCCCCATTCAGCAAGGGGCCCACACGTTCCCTGACCACCTTCTTGTTGCTAACATACCTGTAGAAACCCTTCTTGTTACTCTTAACATCCCTTGCTAGCTGCAACTCCAACTGTGATTTGGCCTTCCTGATTTCACTCCTGCATGCCTGAGCAATATTTTTGTACTCCTGCCTGGTTATTTGTCCAATCTTCCACATCTTGTAAGCTTCTTTTTTGCGTTTAAGATCAGGAAGGATTTCACTGTTAAGCCAAGCTGGTCTCCTGCCATATTTACTATTCTTTCTACACATCAGGATGGTTTGTTCCTGGACTCTGGGTGACGTTTTCAGGGAGCTATGGAGCCAACACATGTAAATTCGATGCTGATGTCAGGCTAAGGCAACCACTAATGATACAGGTGACTGTGCTGAGCTCCCAATCACTAAGATGCTTATGCCAGCATCTGCTCCACAGTACTGCACAGTATCGCACTGGCGCGAATACCAGCGCCAGGAGTGAGGGTGTAAATCTGCTCCCCGGGAGGTTCCTGCCAGCAGTGCGGGGGGTGATCTTTTTAATTAAGTGCTCTAGTGGGAGCAGTAGGTCACACTGCCCTCCAGTCTGCCTAACTAGGTGACAGCAGGCTGGGAGGGGAGTGGACAAACTTCAACATTGCCCAAGTGATTAGCCTGGTCAGTGGTGGGGAACCCTTGACAGGCAGTGGCTGTGTGCAGAGACCGGTCAGACCCGTCGGCGGGAGGCGCTACATTCCCCAGTGACACAAGCGATCAGAGGCCCAGGAACCTCCCTGAGTGTTTATTCCCTTGGGTGTTTGCAGACGCCGGCATCTCCGAAATGACTCAGCTGCGACTGGTGAATGGTTCGAGTCGCTGCGCTGGTAGAGTCGAGGTGTTTCATAACAAGAAGTGGGGAACTGTGTGTAATGACAGCTGGGACCTACAGGATGCCGGAGTCGTGTGCAGGCAGCTGGGCTGTGGGACGGCGTTATCAACCCCCGCCGGAGCTCACTTTGGGCAAGGATCTGACCATATCTGGCTGGATAATGTCAACTGCACAGGGACAGAAACTGCCCTCTTCCAATGCAGGGCTAGGCCTTGGAAAGACAGTAAATGTACCCACGAAGAAGATGCCGGTGTTGTGTGCTCAGGTAACCCTCCTCCTTCACTTCACTGTATGTACTACAAGGAGCAGGATGGGAAGCTTTCAGCACAGACCCAGCTCTCCTGTCTGAGTCAGCGCTGACCACAGTGCCCCAGCATGGTGCTAAGGGCCTGTACTGCAGGGAGCCCGTTGGGGGTCACAGAAAGTGTTGCTCTTCCCACGGTGTCAGCACTGAACCCATTTCCCCCACACAGTTCTACATGCCTGTGCTGCAGGGAGCGGGATGGGGGCTCAGTGAGAGACCCTCCCCATCGCTGATCACTCTGACCCACCTGCCCCACTACAGCACAATGGGGCAGTGGGTAACCATAGATCCCATTTGTGGGATTTGGGGTTGAATGGATCCTGCAGCAACTCAGGGATCCCTTTTTGAAGTGTGGGGTTCCTATCCCAGTCACTCTGGGTGATTTACATCTCAGCTAATTACCTCTGAACCTGTAATATCCCCCACTGCTGTGACTGGAGACAGGGTTCTTCCTCAATTCCTTTCCTACACAGCCCATGAATTTCTGTGTCCTGTCTCTCAGCTGCCTTGTTCCACCCCAGAGGTGACTGCATATCAGAGGTGGGGAGTAAGTCCTTGACAGGCAGGCGCTCTGTTTAGAGGCTGTTCAGATCTGTCAGTGGGAGGTGTTAAGTTCCCCAGCATTACTAGCGATCAGATGCACAGGAACCTAGCTGTGTGTTTATTCCCTTGCGGTATTTGCAGACTCAGGCATTTCAGAGCAGACTTCGCTCCGACTGGTGAACGGCCCGAGTCGCTGCGCTGGGAGAGTCGAGGTGCTTCACAACCAGCAGTGGGGAACTGTGTGTGATGATGACTGGAACCTACAGGATGCCAGAGTCGTGTGCAGGCAGCTGGGTTGTGGGACGGCGTTATCAGCCCCAGGCGCAGCTCACTTTGGGCGAGGATCTGACCCCATCTGGCTGGATGACGTTCACTGCACAGGGACAGAAGCTGCCCTCACCGAATGCAGGGCTCGGCCTTGGGGAGACTATAATTGTCACCACGGAGAAGATGCCGGTGTTGTGTGCTCAGGTAACCCTCCTCCATCCCGGTGGATGCTACAGCGAGTGGGGTAGGAGCTCAGTAGGGGGCAGTCAGTTCAGAGCCCAATGTAACAGCGCTGTGCTAGGGGCCCGTGCTATAGGAACAGCGTGCGGGCTCCTGAGAGACTGCTCTGCACTCGCAGTCGGTGCTGACCCCCATGTGGGTGAAGGGACTGTGCTGTAGGGAGCAGTTTGGGGACCACACAAGGGGGCCTTTCCCCCTGGAGTTAGTGCTGACCCCAGGGTCCCAGGGTGGTGACGGCTGTTGTGCTGTAGGAGGCAGGGTGGCGGTTTTAAGAATAATGCCCTCCCATTGCAGGCAGTGCTGGCCCCAGTGCCCCAGCACAGCACTTAGGGCCTGCGCTGCAGGGAGCAGTACGTGCGCCTCTGTGAGAGACCCTCCCCATCGCTGATCGCTCTGATCCCCCTGCCCCACTACAGCACAATGGGGCGCTGGGTAACCGTAGATCCCATTTGTGGGATTTGGGGTCGAATGGAGCCTGCAGCTGCTCAGGGGCAGTAGAAACCTGGGATCCCTTTATGAAGTGTGGGTCTCCTCCCCCCCACACTCCGGGTGATTTCCATGTCAGCTAATTACCCTTGAACCTGTAATATCCCCCAAAGCTGTGACTGGAGACAAGGTTCTTCCTCACTCCCTCTCCTGCACAGCCCATGAGTTTCTGTGCCTGGTCTCTCAGCTGCCCTGTCCCACTCCAGAGGTGGCTGCATGTCAGTGGTGGGGAGTGAACCCCTGACAGGCAGTTGCAGAGGCTGTTCACAGCCATTAGTGGGAGGTGCTACTTTCCCCAGGGTCACTAGTGATCAGATGCATTGAGTGTTTATTCCCTTGGGGCATTTGCAGACTCAGACATTTCAGAGCAGACTCAGCTCCGACTGGTGAACGGCCCAAGTCGCTGCGCTGGGAGAGTCGAGGTGCTTCACAACCAGCAGTGGGGAACTGTGTGTGATGATGACTGGAACCTACAGGATGCCAGAGTCGTGTGCAGGCAGCTGGGCTGTGGGACGGTGTTATCGGCCCCAGGGGCGTCTCGATTTGGACGAGGCTCCGATCCCATCTGGCTGGATAACGTTCACTGCACAGGGACAGAAGCTGCCCTCTCCGATTGCAGGGCTCGGCCTTGGGGAATCCATAACTGTAACCACGGAGAAGATGCCGGTGTTGTGTGCTCAGGTAACCCTCCTCCATCACTGTGGGTGTTCTGGGGAGCGGGATGGGGACTCGGTAGGGGGCGCTCTCCCCTCACAGTCAGTGCTGAGCCCAGTGTCCCAGCACAGCACTTAGGGCCTGCGCTGCAGGGACCAGTACGTGTGCCTCAGTGAGAGACCCTCCCCGTCGCTGATCGCTCTGATCCCCCTGCCCCACGACAGCACAATGGGGTGGTGGGTAACCGTAGATCCCATTTGTGGGATTTGGGGTCGAATGGAGCCTGCAACCGCTCAGGAGCAGTAGAAACCCTGGGTCCCTTTATGAAGTGTGGGGCTCCTACCCCCATCATAGTGATTTCAATCTCAGCTAATTACCCCTGAACCTGTAACATCCCCCACTGCTGTGACTGGAGACAGGGTTCTTCCTCACTTCCTCGCCTACACAGCCCATGAGTTTTTATTGGCCTTTCTCTCAGCTGCCCGTTCGCACCCCAGAGGTGGCTGTATAATAGTAGGGCAGAATGAGCCCGTGTCAGGCAATTGGTATTTGTAGAGACTGATCAGATCCGAGGCACTATGTTCCCCAATGTCACTAGTGATCAGATGCAAAGGAATTTCCCTGAGTGTTTATTCCCTTGGCGCATTTGCAGACTCAGCCATTCCAGAGCAGGCTCCAATCCGACTGGTTGATGGTTCGAGTCTCTGCGCTGGGAGGGTTGAGGTGTTTCACAACCAGCAGTGGGGAACCGTGTGTGATGACAGCTGGGACATAACAGATGCTGGAGTCGTGTGCAGGCAGCTGGGCTGTGGGACGGCGTTATCAGCCCCTGGGAGAGCTCAGTTTGGACGAGGATCTGACACTATCTGGCTGGATGAAGTTCGCTGCACAGGAACAGAAGCTGCCCTCTTCGATTGCAGGGCTCGGCCTTGGGGAGACAATAACTGTCACCATGGAGAAGATGCTGGTGTTGTGTGCTCAGGTAACCCTCCTCCATCACGTCACTGTGGGTTGTGCAGGGATCGGGCTGGGAAGCTTTCAGCACAGACCCAGCTCTCCTGTCTGAGTCAGTGCTGACCCCAGTGCCCCAGCATGGTGCTAAGGGCCTGTACTGCAGGGAGCCCATTGGGGGCCGCAGTAAGTGTTGCTCTTCCCATGGTATCAGTGCTGGCCCCATTTCCCCCACACAGTTCTACATGCCTGCGCTGCAGGGAGCAGGATGGGGGCTCAGCAGGGGGCACTGTTCCCTCACAGTCAGTGCTGCTCCCAGTGCCCCCAGCACACCACTTAGGGCCTGCGCTGCAGGGAGCAGTACGTGTGGCTCAGTGAGAGACCCTCCCCATCGCTGATCGCTCTGATCCCCCTGCCCCACGACAGCACAATGGGGCGCTGGGTAACCGTAGATCCCATTTGTGGGATTTCGGGTTGAATGGAGCCTGCAGCCACTCAGAGGCAGTAGAAACCTGGGATCCCTTTATGAAGTGTGGGGCTCCTCCCCCCGTCACTCGAGGTAATTTCCATCTCAGCTAATTACTCCTGAAAGGGCCGACGAGAGGGGGGGGGAAGCCGGTACAAATTACCGGGGCCCAGCGGTCCAGAAGGGGGCCCAGGGCCCGACTATGTTGCATATGTGTAAAGAGTTTTAGCCGGTCCACCCTTGCTGGGGGGCCCGAAAAAAATTTTTCACCGGGGCCCGAACCTGCTCTTGGCAGCCCTGCCTGTAACATCCCTTAGAGCTGTAACTGGAGACACGGTTCTTCCTCACTCCTCCTACACAGCCCATGAGTTTCTGTGCCTGGTCTCTCAGCTGCCCTGTTCCATCCCAGAGGTGGCTGCATGTCACGGGTGGGGAGTGAGTCCTTGATAGGCAGGCGCTGTGTTTAGAGGCTGTTCAGACCTGTCAGCGGGAGGCACTAAGTTCCCCAGCGTCACTAGCGATCAGAGGCACAGGAATCTCTCTGAGTCATTTTACCCTTGGGGTGTTTACAGGCTCAGTTAATCTGGGCTTTGCTCCACTCTGACTGGTGAATGGCCCAAATCCCTGCGTTGGGAGGGTCGAGGTGCTTCACAACCAGCAGTGGAGAACTGTGTGTGATGACAACTGGCAGTTATGTGAAGCTGCTGTTGTGTGCAGGCAGCTGGGCTGTGGGACGGCGTTATCAGCCTAGGCAGGGCTCCCGATTTGGGCGAGGGTCTGATCCCATCTGGCTGGACGATGTTCACTGCACAGGATCAGAAGCTTCCCTCAGTGAATGCAGGGCTAAGCCTTGGGGAAACCATAACTTTCACCACAGAAAAGATGCTGGTGTCACGTGCTCAGGTAACCCACATCCATCACCATGGTGTAGGGAGGGGGAGGGGGACTCAGCAGGGGGTGCTCTGCCCTCACAGTCAGTGCTGACCTCAACACTCCAGTGTGGTGCTAAGGGCCTGTGCTGCAGGGAGCAGCTCAGGGACCACCAGGAGAGCTGGATGTCAGTGGTGGTGATTCAGCCTGGGACAGGCAGTCGCTGTGTGCGGAGCCCATTCAGACCCCTCAGCACTACGTTCCCCAGCATCTCTAGCAATCAGAGGCACAGGAATCTCTCAGCGTGTTTATTCCCTTCGGTGTTTGAAGGCTCAGGCATCACAGAAGTGTCTTTGTTCCAGCAAGTGAATGGCCACAATCGTGGGGCTGGGAGAGTCGAGGTGTTTCATAACCTGAAGTGGGGAACTGGGTGTGATGGCAGCTGGGACTTACATGATGCCGGAGTTGTGTGCTGGGCTGTGGGACGGCGTTATCAGAGCCACATGGGGCTCGGATTGGACAAGGATCTGACTGTCCCTGGCTGGATGATGTTAACTGCACAGGGACAGAAGCTGCCATCTCCAAATGCAGGGCTAGGCCTTGGGGAGACCATAACTTCAATTATGCAGAAGATGCCAGTGTTGTGTGCTCAGGTAACTATTGCTTTCCTTTGCACTGTTGATGCTGCAGAGAGCCTGTTGGGAAGCTAAATAGAGCATGCTTTCCTGTCTGAGTTAGTGCTGACCCCAGAGCCCCACCACTATGCTATGGGCCTCTACTGCAGAGAGGGGTATGTGTGCTGTGTGGAGAGGCCTTCATCCCCATTTGATTGTTCTAGTTAGTAGAAAATTGATAAGGGAAGCAAAGGGACAGAATAAGAAATCTATGGCCAGCAGAGTTAATGGCAACAAGAAGGTGTTTTTAAAATATATTAAGAACCAAAAGAATCCTGACAATGATATTGGTCCATTCTTAGATGGAAATGGTAGAAATATTAATAACAATGCAGAAAGAGCAGAAGTGTTCAATAAATATTTTTGTTCTGTATTTGGGAAAAAGAGNTGTTGTGTGCAGGCAGCTGGGCTGTGGGACGGCGTTATCAGCCTAGGCAGGGCTCCCGATTTGGGCGAGGGTCTGATCCCATCTGGCTGGACGATGTTCACTGCACAGGATCAGAAGCTTCCCTCAGTGAATGCAGGGCTAAGCCTTGGGGAAACCATAACTTTCACCACAGAAAAGATGCTGGTGTCACGTGCTCAGGTAACCCACATCCATCACCATGGTGTAGGGAGGGGGAGGGGGACTCAGCAGGGGGTGCTCTGCCCTCACAGTCAGTGCTGACCTCAACACTCCAGTGTGGTGCTAAGGGCCTGTGCTGCAGGGAGCAGCTCAGGGACCACCAGGAGAGCTGGATGTCAGTGGTGGTGATTCAGCCTGGGACAGGCAGTCGCTGTGTGCGGAGCCCATTCAGACCCCTCAGCACTACGTTCCCCAGCATCTCTAGCAATCAGAGGCACAGGAATCTCTCAGCGTGTTTATTCCCTTCGGTGTTTGAAGGCTCAGGCATCACAGAAGTGTCTTTGTTCCAGCAAGTGAATGGCCACAATCGTGGGGCTGGGAGAGTCGAGGTGTTTCATAACCTGAAGTGGGGAACTGGGTGTGATGGCAGCTGGGACTTACATGATGCCGGAGTTGTGTGCTGGGCTGTGGGACGGCGTTATCAGAGCCACATGGGGCTCGGATTGGACAAGGATCTGACTGTCCCTGGCTGGATGATGTTAACTGCACAGGGACAGAAGCTGCCATCTCCAAATGCAGGGCTAGGCCTTGGGGAGACCATAACTTCAATTATGCAGAAGATGCCAGTGTTGTGTGCTCAGGTAACTATTGCTTTCCTTTGCACTGTTGATGCTGCAGAGAGCCTGTTGGGAAGCTAAATAGAGCATGCTTTCCTGTCTGAGTTAGTGCTGACCCCAGAGCCCCACCACTATGCTATGGGCCTCTACTGCAGAGAGGGGTATGTGTGCTGTGTGGAGAGGCCTTCATCCCCATTTGATTGTTCTAGTTAGTAGAAAATTGATAAGGGAAGCAAAGGGACAGAATAAGAAATCTATGGCCAGCAGAGTTAATGGCAACAAGAAGGTGTTTTTAAAATATATTAAGAACCAAAAGAATCCTGACAATGATATTGGTCCATTCTTAGATGGAAATGGTAGAAAGATTAATAACAATGCAGAAAGAGCAGAAGTGTTCAATAAATATTTTTGTTCTGTATTTGGGAAAAAGAGATCATATAGTCTCACCATATGGTGATGATAACACTCTGTCCATTCCACTAATGTATCAGGAGGATGTTAAACAGAAGCCACGAAAGGTAATAGTTTAAAATCAGCAGATCCAGATAATTTGCATCCAAGGGTTTTAAAACAGCCAAGTATGGAGCATGCTGGACTGTTATTATTGATTTTCAATAAGTCTTGGAGCACTAGGAAAACTCCAGCAGCCTGGAAGAAAGCTAATATTGTGCCAATTTTTAAAAAGAGTAAAAGGGATAACTTGGCTAATTACAGGCTTGTCAGCCTAACGTCAATCCCAGGCAAGATAATGAAGTGGCTGGTATGAGAGGTGAACAATAAAGAATTAAAGGAAGGTAATGTAATTAATGGAAATGAACATGGGTTTATGGAAAATAGATCTTGTCACACTAACTTGTTTTTTGTTTTTTTAAATGAGATTACCAGTTTGGTTGATAAAGGTAATAGTGTGGATGAAATAGACTTAGACTTCTGTAAGGTACCACAAAACATGTTGATTAAAAAAACTAGAACAGTATAAAATTAACATGGGACACATGGCAGGGAGTGGTTCTTAGACCTATGATATTTAACATTTTTATCAATGACTTAAAATGAAATATAAAATCATAGGTGTTAAAATTTGCAGATGATACAAAAATTTTGGGAGTGGTAAATAATGAAGTGCATAGGTTACTGATTCAGCCTGATCTGGATTGCTTGGTAAACTAGGTGCAAGCGAACAATATACATTTAAATGTAAATATCTACATCTAAGAACAAAGAATACAGATCATGTTTACATGATGGGGGATTATATCCTGGGAAACTCAGAAAAAGTGACTCAGAAAAAGATTTCCAGGTCATGGTGGACAATCAGTTGGGCATGAGCTCCTACTGAGACTCTGTGGTCAAAAGGGCTAATGCAATCCTGGAATTTATAAAGAGAGGAATCATCAGCAGGAGTAGTGAGGATATTTTACCTGTATATTTGGCACTGCTGTGGCCATTGCAGGAATATTGTGTTCAGTTCTGGTGCCCACAATCCAGGAAGGATGTTGATAAATTGGAGAGGGTCATAGAAGAGCCACAAGAATGATTAAAGGATAAGAAAACTTGCTTTACAGTGATAGGCTCAAGGAGCTCAATCTATTAACAAAGAGAAGGGTAAGAGGTGACTTGATCACAGTCTATAAGAAACTACCTGGGGAATAAATATTTAGTAATGGGCTCTTCAATCTAGCAGAGGAAGGTAGAACAGGATCCAATGGCTGGAAGTTGAAGCTAGACAAATTCAGAGTGGAAATGAGGCATACATTTAGAATGGTGAGGGTAATTAACCATGGCACAAATTACCACTAGACTAGAAACGAGGGTCACTTTGTCAAGAGTAGATCTTGTATCCCCATTCTTGTGGCTAATTTGCATCTTATTTAATTAACCCTGAACCTGTAATGTTCTTCGGGAGTTATGATTGGACTCAGGCTGCTTCCCCACTTCCTGTTCCAAACAACTGGGCCATATTTCCCTGTCCTGTTTCTCAGCTGCCTGGCCCTACCCAAGAGGTGGCTTCATTTCAGTGGTGAGGAGAGATCCTGTTCTCCCATTCTCATGCAGTCTCTGTGTGTGGAGCCTGTTCAGACTAACAGAGATAAGGCTGGAAGGGAGCGTTTTGAGCATTGAGTCAGGCCATCGGCAAAACGTGGCGAGAGAATCTCTCTTGAGCCAAGGCCTCAACTTCTGTTTGAGTTATCACAGATTTTTAAGAAAGACGCCCAGTCGACTTCTTCCTGTATAGACTTAAAGTGCCAGAGGATGTCACATGTCCCTAGATACATTGTTCCAGTAATTAATTAACCTCCCTGGTATCAATGCCCTGATATTTCTGAATATATCTAGCTTCAGTCACTGGATCTCATTCTGTTTTTGTCTGCTGGATTCGAGAGCCCTCTGTGTCCTCCGATAGGTACTGATAGAGTATAATCAAGTAATCTCTTAACTTTCTCTAAATTAAACTAAATAGGATGAATGGACTAAAAGGTCGATAGAAAGCTGTCTAGACTGTCGGGCTCAATGGGTAGCGATCAACAGCTCAATGTCTAGTTGGCAGCTGATATCAAGAGAACAACAAGGCATCCGGTGGCACCTTAAAGACTAACAGATTTATTTGGGCATAAGCTTTTGTGGATAAAAAACCTACATCTTCAGATGCATGGAGTGAAAATTACAGATGCAGGCATTATATACTGACACACGAAGAGAAGGGAGTTACCTCACAAGTGGAGAACCAGTGTTGACAGGGCCAATTCGATCAGGGTGGATGTAGGAGGTGTCAATTACAGGAGAGGGAAAGCTGCTTTTGTAGTGAGCCAGCCAGTCCCAGTCCCTATTCAAGCCCTAATTAATGGTGTTAAATTTGCAAGTGAAGAAGAAGACATCAGGACATCAGGAATGGTAACATACAAAAGCCAGTAGGAGAACACTTCAGTCTTCCTGGATATTCTATAACAGATTTAAAAGTAGCCATACTTGAACAAAAAAACTTCAGAAACAGACTTCAAAGAGAAACTGCAGAACTAAAATTCATTTGCAAATTTAACACTATTTCACTAGGAGGGTGGTGAAGCACTGGAATGGGTTACCTAGTGAGGTGGTGGAATCTCCATCCTTAGAGGTTTTTAAGGCCCGGCTTGACAAAGCCCTGGCTGGGATGATTTAGTTGGTGTTGGTCCTTCTTTGAGCCTAGATGACCTCCTGAGGTCTCTTCCAACCCTCATCTTCTATGATTCTATGACAGAGCTTCCTACGTTTTTTTCATTGTGATGCAGGTTTTCCAGAACTCAGACCCTACTTGGCGCTCTTTTCTGAACCCTTTCCAATTGGTCACCATCCCGTTTGAAGAGTGGACACCAGAGCTGGATACAATATCCAGTAATGGTCTCGCTAATGCCATATACCAAGGTGATACCACTTCCCTGATCCTACTCAACATCATTCTCCAATTTATATACATCCTGGGATTGCAGTGGCCCTCCTAGCTACAGCACCGAGCAGAAAGCTCATGTTCAGTTGGTTTCTACCATGACCACTAAATTCTTTGCGGAGTCATTCCTTTCCATATTACAGTCCCCTGTACTGTACACGTGACCTACATTCTTTGGCCTATATCCCAAAAGGGACTAAGGCAGCCACCTCCCAGTGCAGTCAATGGGACTTAGGCACCTAAATACCCTTGAAGACATGGGCCTTTGTTCCTAGGTGTGTGACCTCACACTTGTCTGTGTTTAAATACATGTTGTTCAAATGTGTCCATCTTACGAAGTGACCCAGTTTGCTGTGTAGAAAGGACCTGGCCTCATCATTATTTACCGCTCCACTAATCTTTGTGTCTCCTCCAGACTTTACCAACAATGAATTGATATTCTCTTCTAGATCACTGATAAAGATATTGAATAGCACTGGATCAAGACCAGATCCCCGTGAGACCCCACCAGAAACACCCCCCCTGGGATGATGATTCCCCATTTACAATTATTTTTGAGAGCTGTCTGTTAGCCACTTTTTAATCCATTTGATCTGGGCTATGTTGGTTCTGTATAGTATTAATGTTTTTTATCAGAATGTCAAACTCCTTACAGAGTCTAAATATGTGCAACCTTCTGGCAGGTGGAGCCGGCAGCAAGGTCAGGATCCATACAAAACAGAAGAAACACAATACAAAACAAAGCAAAACAGAACTGGCTCGAGCCCCCACCCACTGATCTGGGAAAATTAAACATCACCTCGGGCACCTCGCAAAGGCAATACTTGCCAACTTGCAAGCACTGACTCTGCGTATAGCAAAGAAAATATCTAATAAAAAGGCAAAAGGAACCCGCGTTAATTTGGGAAAACACCACCACCACCATTAAAAAGCATATGACCATGAGCAAATACCCACCCCAGAGTATGTTGGGCAAGTGTCCTTTGCCTCATTCAGATCGTGCTTACATATAGTACATAAATACTGTTATATTTATCAACTAAACCTGTAATCCTGCTTCTTCCCAAAGGCAAAACAGAAATATTGATCTCCCATGTCTGCCTTTTCTGCATCCTTATTGACAATTTTACCATCCCTGCCATGCATCGGATCTAAGCCATTCCTTGGATTTCTGTTTGTTCCTGATACATTACAAATACTACTTTTTACTGAAGTTACTCCTTTTTGATCTGAGCAGTTAGCTAATTTTCAGGATCAAAGTGGATTGTTTCTGTTCGAAGGAGAGATTGAAGATTCTGTAGCTAAGCGGAAAAACATGATCCTGCGATGTATAAGTGGGGGAATATCAAGTAAGAGGAGGGAGACAGTTATTAACACTGCTGGATTTCTGCAATGCAATTATGGTTATTTACAAAGCATGTACAAAGTCCCGTCTCGCTGAACACAGCAAAATCAAACAAAAGGAGAGAGTTTCGTTGCTCACAGTTCAAAGACTCTTTCAGCCCACCCTGACCCCAAAGCTCTTAGCATTTTTCAGAAGGTCACATGATCAACGGTTCTCTGGCTGTGTCTGGGCTTCTTTGCTCCTTCTCTGCATCATTCTCTGTACCTTAAGACTAAGATAAAGATTCAGCATCAGCCCCATCTGTTGGTATTGGTGCTGTCTGCACTGATCACTAGAGCTTCCCCTCCCCCGTGCCAGTTAAATGAGAATTTAAAACAATAACTCCTAGGAACCCAGGTCCTCTGCCATCCACACAGGTTTCCTTGTCACTGTGCCTGCTCTAGTCCTATATTCAGTCATGGAGACATCATTCATAGTTGGATCTAGATTATCAGTGAGTTCAGGGTTCATGCCCTCTCGGTGAGGCCTATCTGTTGTGGACAGGCTGTCTGTAGAAGATGGCAGTTGCTGAGGTAACCTGCATGCACTTGCTTTTGGTATCAGCAAGGATAAGTTGTTCAGCTTTTACTGATCTCTGATTGCTGAGCTCAGAAAGACTTACGCCTGAGGGAACTTCTGCAATCTGCCTACCCAGAGTGGCCACCCCACAGGGTGCTGTCAATCACATTCTGCGTGGATGGGGTTTGGAAAAGGCTGGGTCAGATGGAGCCGTTTCTGCTGTTTTACCAGACTATAGACCCCTCCCCTTTTTCTGTGTTGCCTTTGTGTAGCCTAAGGTGATGTGGCCCAGTAAGGAAGCAGACAGATGTTGCTGTGGGTCTCATCTAGGGTTGCCAACAGTCCTGTATTACAAGGGATGTCCCTTATTTAAACAGAAATTTGCCTGTCCCATACTGAGTCAGCACAGGACACCTTTTATCCCGTATTTCAACAGCGGGGGCCAGTACTCACGGGCAGGGCCGACGAGGGGGGGGGGAAGCCGGTACAAATTACCGGGGCCTGGCGGTCTGGAAGGGGGCCCAGGGCCTGACTATGTTGCATATGTGTACAGATTTTTAGCCGGTCCGCCCTTGCTGGGGGGCCCGAAAAAAATTTTTCACCGGGGCCCGAACCCACTCTCGGCGGGCCTGGGGTACATCTTTCCATTCTCCTCCCGACCCTTCAGTGCTTCTCAGGGAAAGCAGACGGGGCTGCGATCAGGGTCCAGGGTCCAGAGGGGAGTAGAAAGATGCGCCTGTGAATACTGGCCCCCTGCTGACTCCAGCCCTTGAGCATGGCCCCGGCGCAAGCTCCGTCTGGCAGGGGAAGTGGACGGGGCTGTGTGTCCTGGAGCTACGCTGAAGGGCCAGGGTCAGGAAGGGGCTCTGCCTGGCAGGGGGATCAGTACTTCCGGGGGGTAGCCTCCCCGCTAGCAGAGTCTCTGCCGACGTCCCCTGTAGGGTGCACAGCCCTGCAGCAGGCAAAGACCAGCAACTGAGCCTCCAACTCGGCTCCTGGCGCCCACCTGCAGCAGCTGGTGACCCAGCACCTGAGCCCCTGGGTTCTCCGCAGCATCTGGAGCTGGAGAGAGAGAAGCCCTAGGAAGTGGGGGGTGGGGGAAAAGGGACTTGCCCCCAGAGGTTCAAGTCAAGACTGGGGACATCTGAGGTCTGGCCTGTATTTTTAAATACAATGTTGGCAAACCCTCATCTTAGCTTCTGCATCCCTTACTCACCCATCCTCACTCCCTGCTGCAGCCTGGACTCACCACAGCCCGTCTCTCTGGGCCCTCTGTGCATTTAGGACTCTTCTTCATCTGCTCGGCTGCTAGCTCTGCAGCTTTTGGCTGTTCTGGCTGGGCTGGAGAGCCAGCTGGTCTGTTTTCCTTTCCCCCTTTCCCCTTTCTGAGGGGGTGCTCTGTGATCTGTTGGGCTCTTCTTCGATCCCACCCCTCACACCCTGTAGAGATGTCTTCAGTTCCTGTTTATACACAGAAACTCTTACCTCTTTGCTCTGTGCCCCTAGTGATCGCTCTGAACGATCCCAACTAACACTGCAACCCCCACCAGCCCCAGCATAACCATACTGAAGTGCACTGGCCATAGATTATAAACACTGATACTTTAGGTTCCCTTATCAACTGTCTGCATCTCCTAACTGCTAATTTATAGCCATCACTTTCACCTTCCCTCATTTTATGTTTGTTAGATATTGTGTTAATTATTAATCATCATTATTATTATTTGTTGCTGCATTACTTCCCTTCTTAACCAGTATATTTTTTTAACCAATGAATCCATCTTCTGTGATTGTGGAGTTGTCGGGGTTATTGGGCATCCTAAACATTTCCCAGTCATTGTTCACAGTTTGGGTTTAAACCTTTCTTCTCAATCAATTTTGCTCATAATTGTTTTCAGCTTTGGGAAACTGGCCCGCTGGCCCTCCCTGTCCCACCTTCACCAGAACGGGCCAGTAGAAGGAGCCAGCCCTTTTCATCTGGCCTGCTCGGCACTGATCTCTGTCTGCTCCCCATGCTTCTAGGTGCCAAGGGACCAACTCTTGCTGATTCTGCCTTCAGCTGATCGTGGGAGACCGCTCGAGGCAACCCCTGGAGGTCTGAACTCACTGCTCTTCCCTTCCAGCAGGGCAGCCTGTTAAGGCAGGGTGTGCCAAAGTGCTGGGGTGTCCAGCAGAGGGCAGCAAGCATCTGGTACACCCCATCACCGCTGTCAGGGCAGTTTTGTGTTTGCACATAGCCAGTGTAATCAGGTCTGGATCACTTGCACCTCTGCACCTTCCCATTTGTAATTCTGTGATAAATTCTCCTTTATCCGTCAGTCTCCTGTAGGCCCAGCCTGAGTCAGGGGCCATACTTGTTGTGTTAGAAAATTATCACTGGTCATTCTTAGAAACTCCAGGGATGTTTTTCTCGTGGCAGCACGAGACCCCTGCAGGCTCCCATAGACTGATCACCCAAAGCAACGCAGAGTGTCTTTCTACACATTGCAGCAGGTGTTCAAAGTGCTGTTCACTCTGCTCTTTGATCTGGGGGGCGTTGCAGACCCCTCTTGCCATGTCTCAATGGGAACAGTGTTTCCTACACTTTCCATGTCCAGACAGTCTAAATGCCTATTAACTGTAGAGCAAGTCACGGTGCCACCCCCCACTGCCATGTGCCCACTCTGCTCTTCCTAAATGAGGAGTGTTGCCCGTTTGTTACATTAGCCATAGTGGGGCTTTGACGGGTGTTTCTTTAAGAGGATAAATTGATTACACAAGTCAAGTGTTTCTTTGGTGGGATCTAGTTTATTTACAAAGTCCTGTTTCCCTGAACACAGTAAAAAACAAAAAGCAGCTGGCATTTTCCTTGCTCTCAATTTCCAGAGTCTGCCTCTCCAGCCAGTCCTGTGTCTCAAGGCGCTACGTTCCCTGTGTCACTAGAGATCAGATGCACAGGAACCTCCCAGAGTCTTTACTCCCTTGGGTGTTTGCAGGCTCAGGCATCTCAGAAGTGGCTCCACTCCGACTGGTGAACGGCCCGAGTCGCTGCGCTGGGAGAGTCGAGGTGCTTCATAACCAGCAGTGGGGAACCGTGTGTGACGACAGCTGGGACTTGTCCGAGGCTGAAGTTGTATGCAGGCAGCTGGGCTGTGGGACGGCGTTATCAGCGCCACATGAGGCTCACTTTGGACAAGGATCTGGCCGTGTGTGGTTGGATGAGGTTCAGTGCACAGGGGCAGAAGCTGCCCTCACCAAATGCAGAGCTAAGCCTTGGGGAGAGAATGGCTGTAACCCCGGAGAAGATGCCAGTGTTGTGTGCTCAGGTAACAAACGGTGGTAGGAGCCTGTGCTGCTGGAAGTGGGGTGGGGGCTCTGCAAAGGGTGCTAACCCCTGGGAGTCAGCCTAGGGTGTGTGTGTGTGTGTGTGTGTGTGTGTGTGTGTGTGTGTGTGTGTGTGTGTGACAGTCTATGAATATTTGCATACATGTGTGCCAGTTAGGGTTGCCAACCCTCCCAGACTGTCCGGGACTCTCCCGGAATCGGCCTCAATCTCCCAGAGGCTACTTAAACCAATCCGGGAGATTTTAGGCGCTAAAAGTCCAGCAGCACAGCAGGGCTAAGGCAGGCAGCCTACCTGCCCTGGCTCTGCATGGCTCCCGGAAGCGACCAGCACGTCCCTCTGGCTCCTAGGCGCAGGGGCAGCCAGGCAGTCTCTGTGCACTGCCCCATCCTGAGCAGTGACTCCGCAGCTCCCATTGGCTGCAGCTCCCATCCCCCTTCTGCACCCAAACTCCCTCCTGAAGCCTGCACCCTGCACCCCCTCCTGCACCCCAACTGCCTGCCCCAACTGGCAACTGCCTGCCCCAAGCAGATGAAAGTGAGGGTGGGGAAGAGCGAGCGACAGCGGGAGGGAGCATGGAGGGAGCGGGGGCGGGGCCTCAGAGAAGGGGCCCGGGCAAGAGTGTTTGGGTTTGTGCGATTAGACAGTTGGCAACCCTAATGGCAGTATGTGTGCATGTGACAGTGTGTGTATTTGAGGCAATGTGTGTGTGTGCATAAGGACGTATGGGGGTTGTGCATGGGACTCTGTGTATGTGTCTGCTTGTGTAGCAGCGTGTGTATGGGAGTGCAGTATGTATGTGTGTGTGTTTGAGGCAATGTGTGTGTGCACAGGGCCATATAGTGGTTGTGCATGGGACTCTGTGTGTGTGTGTGTCTGCTTGTGTAGCAGCATATGTATGGGGGGGTGCAGTGTGTGTGTGTGTGTGTGTGAGTGAGTGCGCGCACACATGCACAGGTGTGGGATGAAATAGAAATGGCTCCTCTCTGCTCTGTGCAGAATCCCCCATCCCCCCGCGTGCGGTGCTGTGTATCCGGGCACCTGGCAGCAGGGAACAGACTCTCATGCCTTGTGCTTTGTGTTTCAGATCAGGGCCAGCTGAGGCTGCGGCTGACGAGTGGCCCAAGCCCCTGCTCCGGGCGAGTGGAGGTGCTGATTAACGACACCTGGGGTGCCGTGTGTGACGCCGGCTGGGGCCTGCCGGAGGCGGGGGTGGTGTGCAAGCAGCTGGGCTGCGGCACGGCGCTGTCAGCCCCGGGGGTTGCTCAGTTCGGCCACGGGGCCGGCGACGTCTGGCTGGAGGGCGTGAGCTGCTCGGGCCAGGAGTCTCTCATCAGCGAGTGCCAGCTGAGCCGGCTGGGTCCCGGGCTGTGTGGCCGTGGCTCCGAGGCCAGAGTGGTGTGTGCCGGGCAGGCCGGTGAGTGCCCAGCGCTGTAGCCATGCCCATGTTCCTGCAGACACGGGGTGGGTGGGAGTGACACCCTCGCCATGCCAGGGGGAGGCCGGTCTCCAGGGGGGCAGCGCCAGGGCTCCTGCCCACCACACCGAGGTTACTGGCTGTCCCACAGGTTCCCACAGCCCTGCTCAGCCTGGGGCACCACTCCTGGGTCTCTGAGCAGCCTCCTCCGCCACGGGGCTCCCTCTCCTGCCAGCCCTGGCTCCGGCGCTGGAGGCTGCTACCCCTGCAGGCAGACCCAGAGCACAGGTCTGGGGGGCAGAGAGCCTGTGGGGTCTGGGGGGCAGGGCCTGGGAAGGAGTCTGAGGGACAGGGCCTGTGGGAGAAGCTGGGGAGAGGCCTCTGGGAGCTAGTGCCCCCAACCCTCTCTCTAACACATCCCCCTCCCCTGGACTCCTTGGACTGGGAATGGTCCCTGGGGGCAGCCCAGCCCTGAGCCCCCTCCCACACTCCAACTCCCTGCCCCAGCCCTGAGCCCCCTCCTGCACCCAAACTCCCTCCCAGAGCCCGCACCCCAACCTGCACCCCAACCCCCTGCCTCAGCCTGGTGAAAGTGAGTGAGGGTGGGGGAGAGCGAGCAACGGAGGGAGAGGGGGTCATGGCCTTGAGGAAGGGGCAGGGGAAGGGTGTGGGGCAAAGGTGTTTGGGTTTGTGTGATTAGATAGTTGGCAACCCTACCCCTTAGCCACCCCCAGCGCAGGACCCTGCACTGCCCCACACTCCTCCCTCCTCCCCGGGGCCTGTGGCAGAGGGGGTGGGGTTGGCCAGCCAAGGTTCTGAGGGCAAGGAACTCAATCCCAGGTGGGGCTGTGGGGTGGGGCAGGGAGGTGGCTTCAGGATGGGGGCAGTGGAGGGGGGAACAGAATCAGCTCCATAGGGACTGTGGGGCAGGGGAGGGAGTCAGCCGTGGGAGGTCCTGTGGGATGGGGACAGAGTCGGGGGGGTTATGGGGGAGGGGATGGAGTCAGCCTTGGCAGGGGTCTGTGAGTGGGGAGAGAGTCGGTCTCAGGAGCTGTGGGGCAGAGGCGGGGGTCAGCCCCATGGTTGTGGCAGGTCCATGGGGGGGCACAGCTCACTGCTTGGCTCTCTCCCCAGGCTCTGGGCTGCTCTGGTCCTTGCTCCTCAGCCTGGGTGCCATCGTGGTGCTGATCTGCGGGGTCCTGCTCTGCTGGAGGATGCGTCGGGACAGAGCCACTGGGAACCCCCTGGGTAAGAGCCCTGGACCCCGAGCACAGCGCTGCAAGGAAGCGGGGCTGGGATGAGGGTTGCCCTCCTGACCCAGGAATCCAGCCCCAGCTGGAGCCCAGTGCCCCTGAGCAGCAGCCCAGTGCCCTGTCCATGCCCTGGGCTTCCTCCCTGCATGGGAACCTGCTGCTCTCACAGCTACTGGGGTCCCTGCTCTGGCTGCCATGCACATGCTCACTGTCCCGGCCTGCGGGTGCCCCGTCCCACCCTGCCCTGGCAGTGGTGTAGGGTTGCCAGGCATCCGGTTTTCGACTGGAACGCCCGTTCGAAAAACGACCATGGCAGCTCCGGTCAGTGGGGCAGCGGGGGCCTGGGGCTATGGCAGGCTCCACGCGCTGCCTCCACCCCGAGAGCTGGCTCCACAGCTCCCATTGGCTGGGAACCGGGACCAATGGGAGCTGTGAGGGCGGTGCCTGCAGATGCGAAGGCAGCACGCAGAGCCTCCCTAGCCGCCCATGCACCTAGGCGCCGCAAGGACCTGGTGGCTGCTTCCTGGGAGCCACAGTAAGCGGCGCCGGGACCTCGCACCCTTAACCCCCTCCTGGACTCTCACCCTCTGCTCCAACCTAGAGTCCCCTCCCACATCCAAACTCCCTCCTGGAGCCTGTACCCCCCCACACATCCCAACCCCCTTCCCCAGCTCCCTCCTGCACCCCAAACCCCTCAGCCCCAGAGCCCACAGCCCCAGCCAGAGCCCACACCCCCTCCTGGACCCCAACCCCCTGCTCCAGCCAGGTGAAAATGCGTGAGGGTGGGGGAGAGTGAGTGATGGAGGGAGGGGGCATGGAGCAAGTGGGGGCGGGGCCTTGGAGAAGGGGAGGAGCAGGGGTGTGCAGCTTTGTGCGTTTCAAAAGTTGGCAACCCTACAGTGGGGTCCCACTTACAAGGCGCCCTGGCACCTGTGTGAGGTGGGGCCGGTGGCAAAGGTCATTGGCCCGGGTGCTTCACCCTGTCCTCTTGCTTGCAGGCCATGTGCACCTGGAGGAGCTGGGGGCTCCAGGGACCCCACCCCGGCCCCAGGGAGAGGCAAATCCAGAGCCTCCTGAGGAGCCCGACAGCGAGATGACCCGGCTGGTGAGGGAAGATGCGGTGCTGTGACAGCCGCATGCCAGCCAGGCTGGGCTGGGCTCCGCATGCAGTGAGACACGGGCCGGTGGGATCCTGCACAAAGCAGCCCCAGGGCTGCCAGCTGCCTGGACTGTGGGGATGCTGATGGAGCTCGTCTGGGGCCTGGGGCTGGGGGTCTCCATTCCTCCTTTGGGCCCCTGGCACCATTGTCCCCCCCCAGCTGACTTGGAAAACTCCCCTGCTCCGCCCCACCCCCAGCTTTCCCTGGTGTAGCTCCCAGCAGCTCCCATGCCCATCCTGAGCAGCCTGTGCCCAGCCATGCAGACAGCATGTGGTGCGCCCTGCAGAACCATTGTCAGGTGCACAGGGACAGCCGGCTCCTTCCCCACAACACGACCATCCCAGCATTTAAATGAGCTATGGGGAGAGACTGACTATGGGTGTCTGCCTGTGCCCGATGCGCCAGGCCCTGGTAAAGCCTGGTGTTCTCATCTGTCTGTGCCCAATACACCCTGATCTCAGGGCACCAGGCCTCATCTGTGTATCTGTGCCCAATGCTCACTGAGCTCAGGGGGCCAGGCCCCATCTATCTGTTTGTGCCCGATGCCCCATGAACTCAGGACGCCAGGCCCCGTCTGTCTGCCCAATGCACCCTGAGCTTGAGGCACCAGGACTTGTCTTCTCTCTCTGTGCCCAATGCCCCCTGAGCTCAGGGCACCAGGCCCCGTCTGTCTGTCTGTGCCCAATACACCCTGAGCTTGGGGCACCGAGCCCATCTGTCTGTGCAGCAGCCAGCCCATGCCCCCAGTAAATGATCATTACAGCTTCTGGTGTGTAGGTAAGGTGCAGAACTGAGTGCAGCTGCATGATGGTGCCTTGCTTAATGGAAAGGAATGGGCCAGGTTACAGGTACAGATACAGAGAGCTTCCCCGTAACCTTCCCAAATTCACCCCCCGCTCTGTCCTGGCCCCTCAGTCCTGCCCCACCCGCTCCTTGTGCTGTATAAACACCCTGCAGTAATATTACACAGCTAAACACGGAGACGGCAGCTGTGTCCAGACACGAGCCCTGTTGCACATTTCACAGGGGATGATGTTGGGGAACAACCACATTATTCCCCCTTCTCTTTGCGTTAGTAGCATATTGACAGCTGAAACCTTTCCGATTTCTTGTAATTCCCCAAAGCTTCCACAAGATGTCGCTGGCTCCCCACTCCTCGAAGTGCCCCACTCTCACCCCCTCTGTAGTAGGGTGACCATATGCATAGGCGCCAACTTTCTCTGGCGCCGGTGGGTGCCTGCACCCCCTGCCTCTGGCCCCACCTCTGGCCCCGCCCAACTCCACCCTTTTCCCGCCCCCGCCCCCATCCCAACCCCATCCCCAAAGTCCCCGCCCTAACTCCGCCCCCTCCCTGCCCCTATTGGATCCCTTCCCCAAATCCCCTCCCCGGCCCTGCCTCTTTCCCCAGGGTGCCGGATTCCCCCTCCTTCCCCCTCCCTCCCTGCCCCGCAAATCAGCTGTTTCGTGGCGCAAGGGCTGGGAGGGAGGGGGAAGAAGCAGGACGCAGGGGCGCGCTCGCGGAGGAGGCAGAGGCGGAGCTAAGCTGGAGCAGAGGGGGCGGGGCACTGCCAGTGTGTGCTGAGCACCCACCAATTTTTCTGGAGCACCCACAGAGTTGGCGCCTATGACCCTATGTCCTGTTTTGGCAGGGACAGTCCCCTTTTTCAGCTCTGTTCGGGCCGTCCCTACTTCTTCACTAAAACTGGACATTTGCCCTGATTTGTGAAGGCAGCGCTGCCTTCAGAGCTGTCCCCCCGGGCAGCTGTCCCCGCTCTCCGCTGGACACTACAGGCAGTTCTTATGTCTGGGTCAACCTAGGACAGCTGTTCACTGCTTGCATTACAGGATAGTGAGGAGTTTACTTAGAGGATTGTACCTCAGAGATGTATAATCCCTTCCCGAGCAGCCTGGTGTTCTGGTAAAATGAGTGTGCTGCACACATTAAAATGGTGCACTCCTCCCTGAGCTCAGTGACTGCAGTCATGACTGGTCTTTGAGTAGGACGCACAAAGAGTAGGGTGACAGAGTGGAGAGCAGAGCCAGGGGGGATCAGCTCTGAAGGCAGCAATGCCCGCCAGCAGCAACAGAGAAATTTGCTGCTGTCAGGCAGCACTAATTTCAGAACTGACCCCCAGGGAAGCAGCCCCACTTGCTGGCTGCAGGGCAGAGCAGAGAAGTAAGAGTGACATGGTATTGCCACCCTTACTTCTGCGCTGCCTCAGAGCCTGAGCCTCCCTTACTGTGAGGCTCCGTATAGAATGCTTTGAGCAACTTAACCGGAGGCTGTATAGAAGCACTAAATTAATTTTCCCATCAGCTCAGTGCAAGGTCAGCAACGAGAAGGCAGGAACTGATGGGCACAGATCATGGCTAAATGGATTGTCAGCATCAGCAGGGTTGAAGGATGCCGCACGCATGTAATCCAATGGGGGTTAGTGGCAGTGCTCTAATTTGTAAGCGCTGATTTTTTCTGGTTAGCTGAGTTGCAACTGCAGGCTGAAAGCAGCGTGATGGTCTCTTCCCAGCTCCAAGGTTTGCCTCACTTGGGAGCCTGAGTGCTGAGACAGTGTGAAATAGGAAAGGTTTTTAATTGCACATTTTGTTTTAGCTAAGAGTCTCCCTGAGCTAAACAGGATGCCTGCATTAGAGGCAGAGTGCCGTGTTCAGATGCTGGGCTGGGCCAGTGTTCCGAGAAAGTCTTGTGAAGGAACACTTGCAAATCAATTCTACCCTGGTGTTTCAGTAGCGGATTTACCAGGCCATAGAGATCTCTGGTGTAAACCCTTCGACTTGGAGATTAACTTGGCCCATAGCAAGAAATTGGTTCAGCAAAACGGGTTGTCAGGAGCAGGGTGCCAGCCAGAGGCAGACTGACATCATGTATCCAAAACATCCCTACAAGGAGCACACACAGTTCATTCACACACATGTTCTCCTTTGTCAAGGGCTGGTTGTGTTACAAGTAAGGGTGACAATACCACCATGCTACTCTTACTTTTGTGCTGCTGCTGGCGGGGGCGCGGTCTTCAGAGCCAGGCAGGCCAGCAAGCAGCTGATGCTCTCCATTGCCCAGCTGTGAAGGCAATGCTGCCACCAGTCACATGATGTTGCCAGGTGATGCTTTTGTTCCTTTTTTGGGGGGGTGGAGGGCTTGAGCATACCTGTGTCCTTAGAAGAATCAATAGTTTGTGTGTGGTCATTTTTTGCTATAACAATGTCTAGGAAACATCTGTGTAATTGTAATGAAGACCTCCAAAAACAGTTCAAGTTTTTTAAAAAAAGACACTTCAACATTGGACAACAGCAAAGTTGTATGTGAAACATGTGGAGCACATTTCTCCATTGCCAACGGCAGTCGAAATGACATTACCCGCACCTTCAAGGCAAGAAACACAGAGATGCTGGTAAAAGTAAGTGTTTAACACCAAGTGTTTCAGGATTTTTTCTGAGGCAAGACACAGAAGCTAAAAAAGTTTTTGCCAGTGAGGAAGTGTTTGCTTACCACTCAGTGCGGCACGGACACAGTTTCCGCTCTAGTGACTGTACATCACAATTAATTAGGAAACTATGCCAGTCTAAGTTTTCATCTGCTCGCACAAAATCTGAGGCAATCGCTTGCAACGTTTTAGCCCCTTTATCCATTGAAAAAATGCAGCTTGAGTTGAACAAGTGTTCCTTTATTACGCTTGCCCACCCCTGTTCTACATGCTTCCCAAGATACACAAACAGGGGAACCCAGGCAGACCCATCATAGCTGGCCATGGCACTCTTACTGAAGAAATATCGGGATTCATAGAAACCATCCTCAAAGCACTCACCACACAAAATAACTGTGAGAGCAGTAGGACAATGGAACAGACTGCCTAGGAAGGTTGTGGAAGCTCCTTCACTGGAGGTTTTCAGAAGGAGGCTGGAGTCATCTGGCTGCATGGGCGATGGGTGGAGCCCCCCTTTGGGGATGCTAGCCAGGCTCCACCCCTTCCACCCTCCTCCCATGGCTGGAGCCCTGAGACCGACCTCCCCCGGCCCTTCCCCGTGTCGGGTGTAGTGCGAGAAACTACTATCTGTAGGAATTTGCTACATCAGATAGCATTATTTTACAATTCCTTACATATGAGTTACTGCTATAGGTAGCAAATTCCTACAGGTAGCAATTTCTCACACTACACCAGAGCCCCCAGGCCCCTCCCCCGGAGGAGCCCCGAGACACCCCTCTCAGCTGGAGGAGTCCCCTCATGCCCAGAGGAGGCCCCCCTCCCCAACCGGAGGAGCCTGGGGCCGGCCAAAGCCCCAAGCCCCCCTGTGAAATTCTATACCTTGGGGGAGTGTGACGGGTTGGATCACAGAAACCCCCTTGGGAGCTGCCGCCCAATGTGCAAAGGCTACCTCTGTTCATGTTTTCCCTGCCAGCTCAGTGGCTTCAGCACCCTGTCTTGCTGAAGCCAGACACACCCGTCTGCTCCAACACAGACCCAGGGTCTGAATTACTTGCCCCAAAGCTGCAGGTTTACCTGAAAACAGCTCACCGAAGTGTGCTTGTCTTTAGCACTCAGACACCCAACTCCCAGTGGGGTCTAAACCCAAATAAATCCCTTTTACCCTGTATAAAGCTTATACAGGGAAAACTCATAAATTGTTCGCCCTCTATAACACTGATAGAGAGATATGCACAGCTGTTTGCTCCCCAGGTATTAATACATACTCTGAGTTAATTAATAAGTAGAAAGTGATTTTATTAAATACAGAAAGTAGGATTTAAGTGATTCCAAGTAGTAACAGACAGAACAAAGTAAGTCACCCAGCAAAATAAAATAAAATGCGCAAATCTATGTCTAATCAAACTGAATACAGATAATCTCACCCTCAGAGATGCTTCAGTCAGTTTTTTCTCAGACTGGACACCTTCCAGGCCTGGGCACAATTCTTTCCCCTGGTACAGCTCTTGTTTCAGCTCAGGTGATAGCTAGGGGATTCTTCATGATGGCTCCTCTCCACCCTCTGTTCTCTTCCACCCCTTTATATATCTTTTGCATAAGGCGGGAATCCTTTGTCCCTCTGGGTTTCCCCCCCCCCTCACTGGAAAAGCACCAGGTTAAAGATGGATTCCAGTTCAGGTGACATGATCACATGTCACTGTAAGACTTCATTACCCACTTGCCAGCACACACATATACAGGAAGACTCACAGGTAAATACAGCCATCTGCAGACAATGGTCCTGGTTAATGGGAGTCATCAAGATTCCAAACCACCATTAATGGCCCACACTTTGCATAATTACAATAGGCCCTCAGAGTTATATTTTATATTTCTAGTTTTAGATACAAGAGTGGTACATTTATACAAATAGGATGACCACACTCAGTAGATTATAAGCTTTGTAATGATACCTTACAAGAGACCTTTTGCATGAAACTATTCCAGTTACATTATATTCACTTATTATCACGTTTTTATAAAACCATATAGACTGCACAACGTCACAGGGAGCATCCTGGAACCCCCATATTCCCCATTTTCATATAATCGTGATCTTACATATAAAGCATGTCTTGTAAGGTATCAGGGGAAAGGTTATGACCTGCTGAAAGTCATTTATCCATATATGTATATCATTAATGCATATGAAGTTATGAGAATTGTGTTGTATGATTGTCACTAAAACATGCTGTAAATTGGGGAATCAGACAGTTATTAGCTCCCCAGAGGTAACAACAAGGAAAGTAACCAGGCGGGTGTCAAACAACCATCAACAGCCATTGCCCAGCAAGGGAACTACAATTCAATGACTCATCTGCATAAGGCTACACCAGGGGAATTGCTCAACCTTGCCTGGGGACTCAGCAATGCCCCAGATGTGCCTGGACTTGAGTTTTACAAGCACATGGACTGAGGGTATAAAACAGATACAGAAGCCATGTTCTGGGCCCTTCTCCTGCCCCCACCTATGCTGCAAGCACCTAAGACACTGAGAAGAAGACAAGACTCCAACAGAGGAGATTGTTCCTTAAATCTGGACCAAATCTCTATATTAAGGACTGCAATATCCAGTGGGGTGAGAAAAATTGCTTAATCTAGATGTTGTCCAGGCTAATAGGGTTGAGAGTTTAGACTGTGTGCTTATCTTTTATTTCTTTTGGTAACTAACTGACTTTTTGCCTACCACTTAATATCACTTAAAATCCATCTTTTATAGTCAATACATTTGTTTAATTGTTTATCTTTACCAGTGTGTTTGTATGAAGTGTGGGGTAAATCTGCTCAGGTTTGACAAAGGCTGGTGTATGTCCACTTCCCATTGTTGAAGTGGTGAACTAATTAATAAATTTGCACTGCCCATCTCGAGCAGTGCAAGACGGTATATTCCTGAGGTACAGTGCCAGGAGCTGGGGGGGATTTGGCTGGTGCCTTTCTCAGTGTGATTCATGAGTGGCTCTGGGAGCATTCATGCAATCTAGCTGGGTGTGGGGGCTCCACAAGCGGTTGTTCTGAGTGATCACAGCGCCTGGAGGGGTTTGCTACTTGTCACTAGCAAAGCATTGTGAGAGACAGCCCAGACTGGAGAGAGTTAAGGGGGCACAGCTGTCCCATAGGCCCAGGCTGCGGGATCCCCTCACACACACACCCCCACCTGCTCAGAGGAGTCCAGGGCCAGCTGCAGCCTCATCGTGCAGCGCCTCCCCTCCCCAGACCCCAAGCCACCCGAAGAAAGCGTCTCTTAGGCTTTTCTCCAGAAGAAGCTTTTGATAAGCCTCATGCAGGTTCTGGGGTGGCTGTGGAGGCGGTATGTGCTACTCAGCTTCCCGGGTTCATCAATCATGACTGATGAACCTGGGAAGGTGAATAGCACATACCGCCTCCTCAGCCACCCTGGAACCTGCATAGGGCATAATAAATCAAAAACTTCCCCCCGAAACCCCGCAACCGAGGGTTCGGCAGCCGCGGCAGCACCAGGGGAGGCTGAGCCTGCCCTGGCCTATTATACCCACCACCCATGGCTGGCTGTCTTTCTGATTCCCTTTGTAACATTACTACAGAATTCCTCAGTATCTTCATTGATGTATTGCTCATTCACATATTCCTCACTTTTGCTTCTTAAGAATTTCCAGATTGCCTATTTAGTGGGGATATTATCCTTGCCTTCAGTATTTCCTTGATCTATAATTAATGTCAGGAAGTGGTCACTACCCAGTCCTTCCTCTCTGTACATTTCCCTGCTGCATTCCCTTGCTATGGTGCTAGAAGTTCTTCCCAGTTCCAGACATGAAAAACTTCTGTCTGCCCTATTGAACCTGGTAGGTACTCCATCATTTAATGTCACTAAGTTATTCTCTTCAAGGAATTTCTGTAAATATTTTCCACTGTTATCATTTTCCTTACTTCCCCGCAATCTGCTGTGACTACTCAGATCAGCATACATAATGAACGGGCATGTGACATCTGTAATCAATTCTTTCAAGTCCATAGCCTAGTTTCCTGCATGGGCTATTGTGACACCCACGGGGTACAACTTGGACTGTGGGTCTGCTATGTCCCCTTTTACTTTCTGGATCAGGGTACCTCTCATACTGCTCTGCTAGTGACAAGCAACCCCTTCAGGCTTCACTCTCACACAGCCATTAGCATGTGAAGGCCAAAGTTACATGCAGACTCTCACAGCCTCTCATGAACTATATACAGGAAGACATCAACAAATCCCCCCAGCCACAGCCATACACCCCAGAAATGTACCATCTTACATTGCTCAAGACCTTCCCTTGAACAATGCACATTCATTAATTAGTTTGCCACTTCATCAAAGGATAGTGGATATGCACCAGCCTTTGCAATCTGAGCAGATTCCCCAAGCACTTTAAACAAACTTGCTAGTAAGGATAAAACATAACAATAAGTTTATTAACTGCAGAAAGATAGATTTTAAGTGATTATAAGTGTTAGGCACAAAGGTCAGAGATAGTTACCTTAAAAACATAAAAAGTAAACATGGTTTCTAAATCCTAAACTTTTAGTCTAAGCAAGAGTTGAATTGAACAACTTTTCTCACCCTGACAGATAGTACAAGCAGGTTACAGTTCGTCAAAACACAGACTGGACTCCCTTTCCAGTCTGGGACCACTCTTCCCCAGTTCAAAGTCTTTATCTGACAGACATTCTTCCAGGTGCTGATTGGTGGGGGGGGGGGAGAAAGGCCAAGTGATGATGTCTCTTCCACTCTGTGACACAGAACCAGAAAGGGTTACACAACTAGCAAGCTAATTGACCCAAATTCAGCCTTTAGAGACATGTTAGAGAAGAATATAAATGGTAATTAGGGCCATTCCTTATAAATAGTTAACAGCCATGTTACATGAACTAAGGCTTTGAAATGCAAACCTGTATTGTTAGAGAATTAGAGGTAATACTAATTGTATGTGTTTACTTATATCTTGTTAATGTTAACCATGTAAACAGACATTTCCTAGCTATTGATTCAGAGATCAAAAGCTTAAGCTTCATTCAGGGGAAGTTTGAGTCGTAAGATTGAGGTCTCCTGTCCCATCTGGACCACCCTGATATTGAATATTTGGACATTGGACTTATAACCTGATGAACTGATTCTGAAAAGGACTCACTGCAACCCTAAAGCTCACCATCTCTACTATGAAACTGACCTAAGGACTCTATTCAAGTCTGCATGTATAATGATCTTTTTACCAATACTCTCTCTCTCTTCTTTTTTAATAAATCTTAGTTAATAAGAATTGGCTGTAAGTGTGTATTAGAGTAAGATCTGAAATATTCATTGACCTGGGAGGTAATGTGTCTGATTCTTTAGGATTGGTACAACTTTTTATATGATGAACACAATTTTCAATAATCCTCATCATATCTGACTTGGCTGTCTGGGTGGAAGCGCACAGCTGGGTTGCTTTAAAGGAACTATATTTTTGCCTTCTGGGTAACCAGTAAAGCATTGTGGAAGCTGTTTTTATTGCTGGCAATAACCATCAGTATTTAATTGCTGACAATAACCATCAGTTTGGGGGATTCTCTGCCCCATTCTTTGCAATTTGCCCTAATTGAGCGATCTCAGTGTGACTCCCCTGGGACCCCAGTCACACCCTCTTTTATACTTCTCCAGCTTGCTGGAAAAATCTTTGCTGTGAAGTGGGGATCAGGCAGTCCCCATTGGTCAAGCAGTCTCCATTGCATATGTGCCTTTTCTAAGGGGTCTCTGGGATAGTGGATTCTTTTTTTGAGGGGTGTTGATGAGCCATTAACGCTGTCTGGCTATTGATGGTTCCTCCTTTGTTGTAACTGAAAGGCTGGTTGTGGGTGTTCCCAACTTCACAACCTATTTCAGTAACACATATAGAAATACTTCATAACTTCACAGCCCATGCTAATTCATACAATCCAACAGGATATTAATGTTCAACAGATCAAGACTTTTAAAATGATACCTCACGAGGTTTACTTTGTAGAAAACATATCGTAATCATATCACCATGGTGAATATGGGGGTTCCAGGGTGCTACTTTGAGGTACAGAATGTTACACAAATCCAATTATACTAAGATAAACACTTATTTTCTGCTGATTATTAACTGATCAATTATCAATTATATTTGGGGATAGATTCACAAAGGAATTTTGGTGTGGCACTGCTCAGGAAGGGGATTCTTTCACTCTCTCATATTGAAGCTGTTCCAGTGTGGATAAACAATGGAAACACATTGGGCTAGAGAGAAAATAAGCATAAGAATGATGGTGTTGCCTAGTGGTTGGTACACTCATCGGGGAGGTGGGAGACCTGGGATCCAGACACTCTGCTCCGATTACTTTTTAAATTATTTCTCCACAGTGGCACAGCTTCAATAGGAGCGATTGGGGGCTTTTCCCCACATAAGGGTATCCTCAAGCTCAGTGATTACAATACCCATGTGGAGGGTGGCAGATCCTAATTCTCCTTCCCCCTCTCAGGTGGAAAGGGGAGTTGAACTGGGGATCTCCCATGCCTGAGGTGAGTACCCTAGCCACTGGGCTAAAAGTCACGAGCAAAGGCCTCTGCCCCCCTCCCTGTAGTTGTTTTGTGTTAGCTCGGCTATAGGGGCCCAATCTGGTAGGCAAGCTCCGAGCATGCTTACCAGATCAAGGCCCCAGGCTAGTTAAGCAGAGGAACTCCTATTTTCCCAGTTCATGCATCGCTCTGGGACTTAGGCATCCAGACACCTGGCGTGGAGCTGCAGTGCACAGGCTCAGAAGCAGGAACATAGGTACCTAGGGAATTTTTACTGGAAAAATTCAGGTGCCAGGTGAGTTAAGGCACCTTCAGGGTTCAGGAGCAGCTGAGCAGAGGTTTGGTGACTCTCAGTGTGGCCTGATTCTGGGATTTAGTCGCTTAAAGTGGTAATTAGGCGCCTACCTCCCTTTGTGAATCCGGCCCACACTGATTATCAGTCTCCTTTACTAAGATTGGCTATTGCTGCCAATTACAATATTGATTAATATTCTTCATTCCTAGTTATTGGTTACTATGGATTACTGTTTGCTTACTACCAATTCTGATCAGTTATTATTATTAATACTGATATCTACAGCTATTATTGCTATCCAGTTACAGATTGCTATGCTAATTGCTTTTTGATTATTGTTTACTAGCAATTATTTTGATCAGTAATTAAAGGATTACTGATTTTTTGTTACTGATTGCTGATTATTTATATTGATCACTGCTATTATAACCTAGTAATGATAAATTATTGATTGTTCACTAATAAGCTGGATCACTGATTAGTGATTATTATAACTGACTATTAAAATGATTGCTTGCTGATTGCTGTGATGTAATACTGATTATGTAATTGATTATTACTATTACTGATTAATTGTTATGCTGGATGATTGATTACTCCTGACTCTAGTTGATAATGGTTACTATTATCAGTGGCTAAGTGTTGTGATGGGGCACATCACTGATTACTCTGGTTAATTATTGATTGCTCTTAATTGCTGGTTGATTAGATAGCGGCTGATTCTTGATGATTAATTGATTATTGATGGCTATTATAAATTGCTGTGACAGGGCGTTGATTACCAATGGCTCGAATTGATTACTACGGATGTCTGATTGCTGTAATGTACAGCAGATTATTGGTGACCTATAAAGGATTGGTTACTGATAGGGGCTGTTAGTGGTTGGTGATTGGTTACTGACTGGCCATTGGGGCTGTTATTGGTTGACGATTGGTTACTGATGGTTGGGGAGTGGCCGTTGGGGCTGTTAGTGATCGGTTAGTGGTGATTGGGTACTGGCCATTGGGACTGTTAGCGGTTGGTTGTCGGTTACTGATTGCTGGGGACTGGCCATTGGGGCTGTTATTGGTTGACGATCAGTTACTGATTGCTTGGGACTGGCCGTTGGGGCTGTAAGCGGTTGGTTGTTGGTTACAGATTGCTGGGGACTGGCCGTTGGGGCTGTTAGCGATTGGTTGTCGGTTACTAATTATTGGGGACTGGCCGTTGGGACTGTTAGCGGTTGGTTGTCGGTTACTGATTGTTGGGGACTGGCCGTTGGGGCTGTTAGCGGTTGGCGGTTGGTTACTGATTGCTGGGGACTGGCCGTTGGGGCTGTTATTGGTTGGCGGTCGGTTACTGATTGCTGGGGACTGGCCGTTGGGGCTGTTAGCGATTGGTTGTCGGTTACTGATTATTGGGGACTGGCCGGTGGGGCTGTTAGCGGTTGGTTGTCGGTTACTAATTATTGGGGACTGGCCGTTGGGACTGTTAGCGGTTGGTTGTCGGTTACTGATTGCTGAGGACTGGCCATTGGGGCTGTAAGCGGTTGGTTGTCGGTTACGGGTTATTGGGGACTGGCCGTTGGGGCTGTTAGTGATCGGTTGGTGATGGTTGGGGACTGGCCGTTGGGGGTGTAAGCGGTTGGTTGTCGGTTAGTGATTGTTGGGGACTGGCCGTTGGGGCTGTTAGCGGTTGGTGGTTGGTTACTGATTGCTGGGGACTGGCCGTTGGGGCTGTTAGTGATCGGTTAGTGATGGTTGGGGACTGGCCGTTGGGGCTGTTAGTGGTTGGTTGTCGGTTACTAATTATTGGGGACTGGCCGTTGGGGTTGTTACAGTTGGTGATCGGTTACTGATTATTGGGGACTGGCCGGTGGGGCTGTTAGCGGTTGGTTGTCGGTTACTGGTTGCTGGGGACTGGCCATTGGGGCTGTTAGAGGTTGGCGATCAGTTACTGATTGCTGAGGACTGGCCATTGGGGCTGTTATTGGTTGACGATTAGTTACTGATTGTTGGGGACTGGCCGTTGGGGCTGTTAGCGGTTGGTTGTCGGTTACTGATTATTGGGGACTGGCCGGTGGGGCTGTTAGCGGTTGGTGATCGGCTACTGGTGATCAGTGGCCGTTTACCAGACAGACACTGATTATCGCTTATCACCAGCTGGGCACCGATTATCGATTAGTCGCGGTGCAGCCGCGGGGAGGGGGGGGCTGATCAGGCTCCTCACGCCCTCCCGCCGCGTCGTGCCCGCTTAGGCTCACTGCCCAGCCCAGGGACGGGGTGGTTACTGCGCATGTGCACAGCCGTCCCCCAGCAAGTCGAGCTCCGCTCTCACGCGCAGAGCGAACGGGGGACCAAGCTCCGTCCTCCTCCTCCCTGGCGCCGGAAGCGCGGCTGCCCCTAGTCACGTGGGCACGGGTGCTGAAGCTCGGAAGTGTTGCTGGGGGGAAGGGGTGGCTGGGCGGTCGGCGGAGCGGGGGAGACGTTTTGGTGAGACACTGGCCGGATGTGAAGGGTAGAGGGGAGCGAGCTGGTGGTGGCCCGGTGAGTTCCCCACTGCCCCCGGGGATAAACACCCCTCCCCGGGAGAGAATGGACTTGTCCGCGCCCTATGCGCACAGCGGGGCGGGCGAGACCATTTGTGCGCCCGGGGAGGATGGGGGAGACCAGGGTGAGGGTGGGCTTGCGGATGGGGGAGACCATTATGTGGGGGGGATGGGGGAGATGATGATGTGTTGAGGGTGATTGAGGCGGGGAGTGGATGGAGATAGGGGATACTATTGTGTGCACCCTGAGGGGGGGATGTGGTTGCAGATGGGGGGAGACCACTGTGCATGGGGGGGCAGGAAGGGGATGGGGGGAGACCATCTTATGCACCCTGTGGGGGTGAGGATGGGGTAGCAGATGGGGGATAGTAATGTGGGGGGGCAGGGAGCAGATGGGGGAGACCATTGTGTGACCCCTATGGAGTGGGCATGGATGGGGCGGGAAGACCAGTGTGGATGTGCCCTGTGGGGAGTCCTAGATCCCAAGGTAGAAGGGACCCTTCCCATAAGCTAGCACAGCCCAGAGAACTGCCCCACACTGATCCCCGGCGCAGAGCTCTTACAAAAACATCCTGTCCGGGTTCAGAAATGGTAAGTGATGGAGAATCCGCCACGACCCCAGATACCTTCTTCCAATGGTTCGTCACCTTCCCCATTGTACATTTACACCTTATTTCCAGGCTGAATTTGTCTGGCTTCATTGAGTCATGTTCAAGCTTTCTCTCCTAGATTGAAGAGCCTCTTGTTAAATATTTGTTCCCCATGTAGGTTCCCATTTTAAAACAAAACAAAAGTCCTTGAGCCCACTATTCTCTCAATTCCTTCCCTCCAGTTCCATCCTAGACCCTCTCCAATCTGGCTTCCGCTCCCAACACTACATTGACGCAGCTCTCACCAAAATCTCCAGTGACCTGTCTGTAGCCAAATCTCAGAGTCACTGCTCCATCCTCCTACTTCTTCTCCAGCCAGCCACCGACCTTTGATGCAGTTGACCATGCTATTTTTCTTACAATCTAGTCCTACTTGGGCTTCTGTGACTCTGTCCTTTCCTAGTTTTCCTCCTACCTCTCTAATCAATCCTTCAGCATGTCCTTCGGAGAATCCTCCTCACCCCCCCCCCCCTCCAACTTCTGTAGGGTGTGACAAATGTGGGAATTTTGCTAATGTGTGTATGATTTCTATGTGTGCCTCAGTTTCTCTCTGTGTTTTGCATTGCTGTGCATGGAATGTAAAGGGTTAAAAAGCTGCTTTGGGGGCAGAGCAGGAGACATGACATAAGACATTGGGTCAGGTAACTATTGTCTGGGATGGTATCAATGGGTTGTTAAAGGACTGGCTGAAAGCAATCCAAAATTAGTGGATAACCTGAAAAAATGGAAACCCGAATAGCAGGGACTTTCATGCCTAGCAACCAACAGCCAAAAGGAAGGAAGCAGACCAAAGAAAGACCCTGAGCTGGAGAACAAAGGTGGAGGTATCAGGTGGCTATGTTAAGAGCTGGTCTTTGGAGAGAGACATACACTGTCAGCTGAGACAGACAAAGAGAGAGCCAAAATGGATTCTAGCAGCTTGGCTGGGTGGAGCCCTGGCCTTGGCCAGGCTGAACTCTGTCTTCACCTTTGCTTCTCTGTGCTAACCTAAGGACTTCCTTGCTGTGTTCCAGTTGGCTAATAAACCCTGCTCTGTTTTGAAAGGGCTGCCTGGTGTCATTGAAAATCCTTGATGAGGTGCATTGATCCCTGAAGAGGGCAAAAAGTCTCTGAACAGGAGTCTGTCTCAGTGAGACTTGCTGGGCAGAGCTCACAGGGTGAAGAAGGCGGGCTGGAGCCCAGTGGCTCAGGCTCCGAGGCATTGAGGCTGTGTGGCCTACCCTTACGGAAGAGTGAGACCCCTTGGGGGTCTAGCACACTGATGGGGTTCCTCCAAGGGGCTGTTCAAAATCTGGGGTATAACACAGATCCCATGGGCCTGGGACAGTTGGTGGTAGAGGTGGGATACTGAATGCACCAATAATATTTTGCAATAAGTGACTTGCAGCAGTCAAAACAAGATTAGTCAAAAGAAAAGGCAAGACAGTGGTGTATATCCACCTCCCTAAGAAGAGCTGTGTATGGAAAGAGGGTTAAATGTTGGGAAGTTAAACAAGGCCAGGGTCCAGGCCCAGGCAGAGTCCTGAGAGAGTCTGAGGGCAACAGAGGCAGTAGCAGGGTGTCCTCACGACCTGACTCCCCATCGCCAGAGTTGGAACAGTGGAAGTTGGAGCTCGAAGTGAGGAAGCTTCAGCTAAAGGAACAGACACTAAAGGACCATGAAAGGGAGTGAGCTGATTGATAGAAACAGTAAAAACATGAGGAGGAGCAGCACCAGCATGAACTGGCTAGGGAGAAGTGAAGGAGCACAAGGTCCCATAGAGGGGTAGGTGGGGAGAGACCATGGGAAGCCAGTTCCGCAAGGAGTCTAGATACCAAATTGCTCCAGTTTATGGGGAGGTGGGATATAGATGCCATTGAGAAGGCTTGCAATTTGAACCTGGTTGACCCTGTGGACTGGCTTCACTGTCTGACCCTGTTACTTGGTCCCAAGCTATAAGAGGCATATAGCCAGTTGGATGGAGTTGACACTGGGGGCTTTGTTGCTTACATTTGAATCGACACCTGAAGCTTCTAGGAAAAGGTTTCAGTGTGTGCAAAAGATCCAGGGTGTGATGTGTTTGGAAGCCACTACCCTGATGGGAGAATCTCTACAAATGGGGTAAAAAGGTGCAGGCATCAAAAAAGATATTAGAATTGGAAAAAGTGCAGAGAAGGGCATCAAAAATGATGAGGGGTATGGAACAACTTCCATCTGAGGAGAGATTAAAAAGACGGACTGTTCAGCTTAGAGCAGAGGCGACTAATGGGGGTAATGACAGAGGTCTATAAAATCATGAATGGTGTGAAGAAAGTGTTATTTCCACCTTCACATAACACAAGAACCAGGGGTCTCCTGATGAAATTAAAAGGCAGCAGGTTTAAAACAAACATAAGGAAGTACTTCTTCACACAACGCACAGTCAGTCTGTGCAACTCGTTGCCAAGGGATGTTGTGAAGGCCAAAAATATAACTGGGTTCAGAAAAAGAATTAGAGAAGTTGATGGAGGATATGTCTATCAATGTCTATCAAGAGGGTCAGGGACACAACCCCATGCTCTGGGTGTCCCTAAACCTCTCACTTCCAGAAGCCTGGACTGGATGACGGAGGACAAATCACTCAATAATTGCCCTGTTCTGTTCATTCCCTCTAAAGCCTCTGGCAGTGGCCATTGTCAGAAAACAGGATACTGGGCTAGACGGACCATTGATCTGACCCAGTAGGGCTGTTCTTACATCACTATGCTGGAGGATTTATATAACCTATTGAGTTGAAACAACTCTGTGGGATCTGTCCCCATGAGTTTAAAATGTGGTCAGTGAACATGAAGCCTAAGGTGCTTGTAGCGCAGGCCAACTGGGTGATGAGTTTGTTGATGGTAGGGCCCGGTGTTGAGAACGCTAAGACCCAGGTTGGGTACCCAGGTTGGGTACCCAAAAGGGGGGGGTGTCACACAGTCGCCCCAGAAGTGGGATTTGAGTTAACCCAAACCAAGGGAGACAGCCGATGTGGGTTGAGCATCTCCAAGAGATCCCAAAGACCTGTGGTGTAATAGCTGTGGATATTGCCCAAGGCTTGATGAAATGAGGTTTAAACAGGACTCTTGAAGGGTTAACTTGGTGAAAGCCATCCTTCCCAGCCTGTGTGCGCCTGATGGGGGAGACGTGTGTGTGCTCTATGCCGTGGGGATGGGGGAGACCATTGTCTGTAAATCTACCCTATGGGGGAGATGGGGGGAGACCAGTGTGTGAGTGTGCTCTATGGGGGGGATGGGGGAGACCATTGTGTATGTGTATGCATGCCCTATGTGGGGGCATGGGATGAGGATGGGGGAGACCACAGTGTGCACCCTCTGAGAAGGAAGAAACCACTGTGTGCACCCTATGGGGGGTGGATTAGCCTTCTGTGCGTTGGGGCAGAGTCAGTGTCGACCTGTGAATTGCTTCAGGCACCTCATATCACTGTTTTCGATGTCAGTGCTGCAGGTTGGTTGCCTGCCCATCGGGGTGACCGCCTGCATCCCTCAGCTCAGCGGGTATAGCTAGCTGGCGCGGCGCTGGTGGCTGCATGGAGGCGCTCTTGTTGCTACAACCATGATCCTGGCTTGCAGGGGGATTGGCCCAAACCGACCTGTGGGGGTGACTTGTGTCCAGTAGGGGCATCCATGGGGCCTTAGGCACCAGTTTAACTGAACTGGTTTGCAGTGGCAGTGCTGATGTGCAGAAGCATGCAGTTCAGACAGACACGTCCCTTACTCGAGGATTTATTAGAGGATACTCTATTTTCTAGTAGACCGGTGAGGATAGAAGTTGATAAATACAGGTAGGAACCAAAGAGAAACAGTCAAACAAAAGAGTCCTATCCAATTACATCACATGAAAGCAGAGGGCTAAATATTGACAAATTTGATAAGAGCTTGTATACAAATGCAAGAAATCTAAAGATGAAGATGGGTGAACTTGGGTGCTTCAGATTAAATGAGGATATTGATATAATAGGCATCACAGAAGGGTGGTGGAAAGATGATAATCAATGGGACACCGGAATACCAGGGTACAAAATATGTAAGAATGACAGAGTAGGCCATGCTGGTGGGGGAGTGGTAGAATATGTGAAAGAAAGCAAAGAGTCAAATATAGTAAAAATCTTAAATTAATCAAACAGTACCATAGAATCTCTATGGATAGAAATTCCATGCTTGACTAATAACAGTAGGAATATGCAACTGACCAAGATGGTAAAGGTGATTGAGAAATGCTGAGGGAAATTAGAGAATCTACAGAAACAGAAAACTCAATAATAATGGGGGATTTCAGTTATCCCCATATTGACTGGGTACATGTCACCTCAGAATGGAATGCACAGATAAAGTTTCTAGACACCATGAATGACTGCTTCTTGGAGCAGCTGGTCCTGGAACCCACCAGAGGAGAGGCAATTCTTGATTTAGTCCTAAGTGGTGCACAGGATCTGGTCCAAGAGGTGAATATAGCTGAACCACTTGGTAATGGCCACCAGAGTGTAATTGAATTTCGCATCCTTGTAGGGGAGAAAATACCAAAGAAAACTATGCCATAGCATTTAACTGCAAAAAGGGGAACGACACAAAAATGAAGAGGCTTGTTAAACAGAAATTAAAAGGAACAATCACAAGAGTAACATGCCTGCAAGCTGCATGGAAACTTTTTTACAAATCCCATAATAGGGGCTTAAACTATATGTATACCCCAAATAATAGTTTAAAGAGAGAGATCAGTAAGAGGACCAAAAAATGCCATCATGGCTAAACAACAGAGTAAAAGAGGGAGTTAGAGGCAACAAAGATGTCTTTTTAAAAATTGGAAGTCAAATCCTATTGAGGAAAATAGAAAGGAGCATAAACTCTGGCAAGTTGAGTGTAAAAGTATAATGAGGCAGGCCAAAAAGGAATTTGAAGAACAACTAACAAAAGACAGCAACTAACAACAAAAAAGAAATTGTAAGTACATCAGAAGCAGGAAGCCTGCCAAACAATCATTGGGGCTTCTGGATGATCAAGGTGCTAAAGGAGTATTCAAGGAAATAGAGGTTGTTGTGGAGAAGCTAAATGAATTCTTTGCATCGGTCTTCACTGTAGAGGATGTGAGGGAGATTCCCACACCTGAGTCATTCTTTTTAGGTGAGAAATCTGAAGAACTGTCCCAGATTGAGGTGTCGATAGAGGAGGTTTTGGAACAAGTTGATAAATTACCATCTCCTCCTGAGAACTTACTATTGTTTATTCAACCAAGAGTTCTGAAGGAACTCAAATATGAAATTGCAGAAATACTAACTGTGGTATGTAACCTATCGCTTAAATCACCCTACCAGATGACTGGAGGATAGCCAATGTAATCCTAATTTTTTTTAAAAGGCTCCAGAGGCGATCCTGGCAATTATAGGCTGGTAAGCCCGACTTCAGTACCAGACACATTGGTTGAAACTATAGTAAAGAACAGAATTATCAGACTCAGAGATTGGGAAGTGTCAGCATAGCTTTTGTAAAGGGAAATCATGCCTCACTAAACTATTGGAATTCTTTGAGGGAGTCAACAAACATGTGAACATAGCTGATCCAGTGGATATTGTGTACTTGGACTTTCAGAAAGCCTTTGCTAAGGTCCCTCAGCAAAGGCTCTTAAGCAAAGTAAGCAGTTCTGGGATAGGTGTGAAGGTCCTCTTATGGATCAGTAACTGGTTAAAAGATGGGAAACAAAGGGTAGGAATAAATGGTCAGTTTTCACAGTGGAGAGAGGTAAATAGCAGATCTGTACTGGGATCAGTGCTGTTCAACATATTCATAAATGATCTGGAAAAAAGGGTAAGCAGTGACGTGGTAAAGATTCCAGACAATACAAAATTACTCAAGATAGTTAAGTCCAAAGCTGACTGTGAAGAGTTACAAAGGGATCGCACAAAATGAGGTGACCGGGCAACAAAATGGCAGATGAAATTCAGTGTTGATAAATGCAAAGTAATACACATTGTAAAGCTTAATCCTGACAATATATACAAAATGATGGGGTCTAAATTAGCTGTTACCACTCAAAAAAGAGCTCTTGGAATCATCGTGGATAGTTCTCTGAAAACATCCGCTCAATGTATAGCATAGTAAAAAAAGCTGACAATGTTATAAATCATTAGGAAAGGATAGGTAATAAGACAGAAAATATCATAATGCCTCTGTATAAATCCATGGTATGCCCACATCTTGAATACTGCATGCAGTTCTGATTGCCCCATCTCAAAAAAGATATTTTAGAATTGGTACAGAGAAGGGTAACAAAAATGATTAGACGTATGTAACAGCTTCCATATTAGGGGAGATTTAAAAAACTGGGAATGTTCATCTTAGAAACGAGGCAACTAAGGGGAGATGCAATAGAAGTCTATAAAATCATGAATGGTGTGAGGAAAGTGAATGGGCAAGTGTTATTTACCCCTTCACATAACACAAGAACTAGGGGTCATCCAATGAAATTAATAGGCAGCAGGTTTAAAACAAACATAGGGAAGTATTTCTTCACGCAATGCATAGTCAGCCTCTGGAACTCATTGCCAGGGGATGTTATGAAGGCCAAAAGTATAACTGGGTTCAAAAATAAATTAGAGAAGCTTGATGGAGGATAGGCCCATCAATGGCTATTAGCCAACATGGGCAGGGATGCAACCCCATGCTCAGAGTGTCCCTAAACCTCTGATTGCCATAAGCTGGGAGTGGATGACAGGGGATGGATCACACAAGAATTGCCCTGTTCTGTTCATTCCCTCTGGGGCACCTGGCATTGGCCACTATCGGAGGGCAGGATACTGGGCTAGATGGACCTTTGGTCGGACCCAGCATGGCGGTTCTTATGGTTGAACAGGCACAACTCTGCATGGAGACAGGCCCTTGTTGTCTGTCCTGGTGCTGCTGAGGAGGCGATGGTTGGGACAGGGGTGACGCAGGTCCATACTGTCATGCTTGGTGTCATGTGAAGTGAGCCTGGCCCTGAAATGCTTTAGCGGGATCCTTTCCTGCTGTTGCAGGACCTTTCCGGGGGTGTGGGTGCCGCCAGATAGAGGGATGCAGCCCCTCCCCCCAAGCTCCTGAGCCAGTGGGTGCAGGAGGAGTGGCGTCAGATCGTGCCCTGTACAGGGCGTCGCGTATATTTCGCCTGTCCCTCAGTGTGACTGAGCTGTGAACGTCCTGGCCTCTGCTGGTGAAAGCCAGCTCCTCCGCACTGGCCAGGTGTAGTCATGGCAGGACCTTGGGGCTTCTCTCTGGGAGGCAGGGTCATGGCCCCCCACACCTTTTCCCCCTCCCCTCCCTCCTCGAATGCAGAAGGTCGCTCTGCCTCTGGCAGCCTTGGGTGTGGGTCCCGCAGGCTCCCTGCCAGGGAGCGATGTGCTGCCTTGGGCAGCAGGCTCAGCCATCCGGTGAGGGTTATCATGCTGGGCGAGCTCATTGGGTCCTGCCTGGTCCATGTAGCAGGACAGCTCCTTGCTGCCTGCTCCCCTGGGCCTGCTCCCCCCACCCTCCCAAGAGAGTCGCTGAGGCTGATGGGTCCCACCAGAGTGAGCCTGGACACAGACTGCCTCCAGTCATCCAGGACAGAGCGCTAATCCCTTAATCCCTGGCACAGTGACCCTGTCCTATCCTGAATACTTCCTCTAGGGGACCACGGGGTGGGGACACCCACACACATGGGGGAGGGGTGGGGGCAGGGGAACCCAGGAGCCCCTGGGGAGGGAGAGCATTCTGGAGGGAGCATTATGTGGATGTGAGCCACATGTCATCCTGACCATGCCCTGCATCCCCTCCTGTCCTGCTCCTTGTTCTCCACTCCCATCCCTGTCTCTGTGCTTGCCCAGCTCTCGCCCACCTAGATTTGGTTTTCACCCTCCCGCCCCTGGAACAGTTGTGCCCGTGTCTGAGCTACTCCACTCGCCCAAGGCGGTGGTAGGAAATCATGTGTGGGAATGGCATAGATATGGGTAATGGCCGATTTGGGATGGGAAGGGCTATGCCCTGTACACTCCCCTCCCTCCATCATTCACCATGCACTTCCCTCCCCTCCACGTGTCTGGCTGGTGCGGGTGCTGTCCCTGTTCCCTCTCTGCCTCTAGTGAGCTGATTAGCATGGTAACTGCTGCAGGTGAGCCATGGAAAAGCCCTTTCTTACTGGGCTAGGTGCCTGGAGATGGGGCAGGGAGCTGGGCGGAGGGAGCTGGGGGCAGGCCTGGGCAGGTAGTGCTAGGGCAGGAGTAGTGGGCCTTGCCAGGGTGAAGGTGGCCGTGCCAGGGTCTTAACTGTCTGTCCTGCTCTCTTGCAGAGGATCCTGCCTGGAACGGGGGCTGGCACCCACAGTCATGGAGGATGATCCGGCTTCTCCTGCCAGCAAGGCCCCGTCCCCACTGAGCTGTATCCGGATGGTCCAGGCGGGCTGGTCGGAGAAGGAGGATGGGGCCTGGGAGCGGAGCGGAAGTGTGCAGGATCCAGCGATGGTGGGAAGCTCTCCAGGGCGACCCGGGAGTTCTCCCCCTCTTTGCCCACCCAGACGGTGCCAAGGGGGGCATAGCCCTGCCACCCCCCAGGACTCTGATGGGACAGGCCAGAACCAGAATGGGGGAGAAGAGGAGGTGGTGTCCCCTCTGTGCCGGGAGCCCCCCCAGTCCCCGTCTCCAGGGGAGCCACATCCCCGCAGGCCGTTCCGGCGGAAGCACCGGCTGTACATGAAGCTGGCCCCTGTGTCCCCAAGCCAGGACAGGGGGCAGCCAGCCACTGCCGAGGAGCCAGGGCCCTCCCAGGGCAAAAGGCTGCGGCTGCTGCGGGGACAAGCCAGCAACTTCCGGAGGAAGAAAAGACCCTTGGAGAATGGCCAGGAAGCAGGGCCTGGCGATGTGGGGCCCTCCCTCCCACTCCGCCAGTGCAGTGGGGAGGAGGGGCAGGACCCGGCACCAGAGGGGGAGGAGGAGGGGCAGGGCTTGGCATTGAAGCGGGAGGAGGAGGAGGGGCAGGGCCTGGCATTGAAGCGGGAGGAGGAGCAAGAGCAGGGCCTGGCACTGGAGTGGGGGGAGGAGGAGGAGAAGAGGAGGTTCGGCTCCCCCAGGCTGGCTGGGCCCGGCACCGCCCGCCCCAAGCCGGACTTCGTGCAGCTGATCGATGAGCACGGGATCTACTCCACAGCCAAGCTGGTGCTGGGTGGCGCGGCGGGCGAGCTGGACGAGGGGGTGGTGCTGCCGCCACACCTGAGGCGGGCAGGCCCCCAGCTGGAGATCCGGGAGGTGATTGTGGACGACAAGCCCTTCGCGTGCGGCGTGTGCGAGAAGACCTTCAAGCGGGCCTGGGAGCTGTTCAGCCACGAGGTGGTGCACAACGAGGAGCGGCCCTTCCACTGCGACCTCTGCGAGGCCTCCTTCAAGCGCCACTCGGACTTCAAGAGCCACCGGCTGGTGCACACCGAGGAGCGGCCCTTCCACTGCGAGATGTGCGGCAAGAAGTTCAAGCGCTCGTCCAACCTCCAGGAGCACCGGCGCATTCACACCGGCGAGCGCCCCTACCAGTGCGCCTGCTGCGACAAGAGCTTCAAGACGCCCTACGAGCTGCAGCGCCACATGCTCACCCACTGCACCGAGAAGCCCTTCAAATGTGGCGACTGCGGGAAGGACTTCCCCACCTCCAACTCCCTGCTGCTGCATCAGCGCCAGCACTGCGACGACAAGCCCCACGTCTGCGGCGTCTGCGGCAAGAAGTTCACCTACGGCCACAGCCTCAAGGTGCACGAGCGGGTTCACACCGGCGACCGGCCCTTCGTCTGCCCCATCTGCGGCAAGGGCTTCAAGCAGTCCAACGCCCTCTCCTCGCACGAGCGGGTGCACACCGGCGAGCGCCCCTTCGTCTGCAAGACCTGCGGCAAGGCCTTCAAGCAGTCGTCCTACCTGGTGATCCACGAGCGCTCGCACACGGGCGAGCGGCCCTACAAGTGCGAGGTGTGCCAGAAGGCCTTCGCCCGGCCCTCGCTGCTGCTGCAGCACCACCGGGTGCACAGCGAGGAGCGCCCCTACAAGTGCAGCTTCTGCGACAAGTTCTTCAAGGACCTGGCTTACCTGACAGTGCACGAGAAGGTGCACACGGGCGAGACCCCCTACAAGTGCAGCGTCTGCGACAAGGGCTTTGCCCACCCCTCCAACCTGCTGCAGCACCAGCGCGTGCACCGCGATGGCTGACCCAGCTCCTGCTCCAGCATGCCCCGCCGGGGAGTGCGGCCCAGGCTACGTGCAGCTCCCAGTGGGTGCCACTCTGGCTGGGCCCTCATGGGAGACAGCTGCCAGCGGGCACTGTGCCGGCCAGGGGGCCCATGGAGGCTACATCTCCCAATGTGCACTGCAGTCCCTCATGCATCAGGATGAAGCAGTGCATGCTGGGAGGAGCAGTCCAGCCAGGCCACACCCTCTCACTATAAGGGGCGATGAAAGCTCCTATGTGCGCATCGGGTATGGGCTATAGGTCTGTGGAGGGCTGGTTTGCCCTGGCCTGAGTCGCTGCTTGGTTCCAGGGCCCCGTGGCCCTTCTCTGGGCATTCCCTGTAGCTCGGGGAGAGGGAGAAATGGTTGGCTCCTCAGCGTCATGTCCCCTGAGAGGGGTTTGCGCTGTGCCTGTCGTGGGGGCTGGGCTGGGGAGAGAGAAGTCAGGTCCGGACAGCAGGGAAACCCCCCTGAGCTCTACCTGTCTGCTCAGCAGGGCAGTGCTAGATGCAGCTGGGGGGAGCTCCCCCTCCCCACAGGGAGCTGCAGTTTGGTGAACGCTGAGCAGGGGGCCAGACTGTCTCCTCTGTGCTCCCCGGCTAGAAAGGGGTTTGTGAGCCCCACCTCTGCGCCATCACCCCATGGCAGCCTCCCGACAGGGTCAACACACAGACTGGGCACAGCCAGGGTGGCCCCTTGGGGATGCTCCATCAGCATCCCTGTGACCCAGGGTTCCTCTCCTTGGATAGCACGGTCCTTGCCAGGGGGTCGCGAGCTGGCAACTCCCCGTGTAGCTGGGAGGGGCGCTCTGGGCTCCTGGGTGAGCCCCAGGGGGGATGGGAAAGCAGGTTCCTTCTCCGTCAGTGACAGGGCTCCCAGCTGCCTCCAGCTGAGTGGAGCTTGTGCTCGCTCCCCCACTGCAATGGGGGCTGGAGAGTCAAGTCCCCGTCCCTCCAGTTTAGGATGCTGGGTTGCTTTCTTGTAGGAACTGAACCCACCGGGCGAGGGCTGAACCCACAGGGCGAGGGCCCCTCCTCGCATCTGGCATCCACAGCCCATGGGCGCTGGGATGTGCATGTGACCGAGTCGCACCCATCGCTCCACAGACAGAAGGGGAGGTAATGGGATCAGCTCAAACCTTTCCCCCACCTTCTTGGTGTCATAGTAAGAAAACAACTTACACCAGATCCAGATCAGGCTCTCTGAGCCTGCGCTAAGTGTGCACGTGCCAGAATGGCGTACAATGTGAATTACAGCCCAGAGCCACTTTGCTGCTAGCTGGTGCCAGGCCCACCCCCACGTGCTGTCTGCTCTGCTGGGCTGGAGGGCTCCCTTCGGGACAGGAGAGTCGGGGCAGGGGAGTTCTCAGCTCTGGGTGGGCGTTGGGTCTGACACTTCTCCATGCTTGGGTTAAATAGGTGTCAACAGAAAGTCTGGATTCACCCCCTCCCCCGCACTCGCTGCGAGTGGATCTAGCTCTCTGCCCTATGCCTGGCCACCCATAGGAGCTGCCAGGAACAGTGGGACTGGCAGCCTGCGTTTCCCTCTCACAGTAAGTCAGGGAGGGGAGGGGGTGAAGGGCAGCAGGGGCTCCTGTAAATATCATCCAGAAGCACCAGCACACAAGTGAGGGGTGCACCCCAATTTCCCGTCTGAGACAAGCTACAAAGGGGGGTTCAATGAGCCCCTCCCCCCCTTGCCGGGCTGGTTCCTGGCCCCTCTGCCCTGGGAAGGCAGGGGTTAAAGATGCCTGCTGTGCCAGACTGCAGAGATGTGCAGCCAGTGGTAGTTCAGAGGGCCCTGCTAGCCGAGCTGAGAGCCTGGCCCCTGGGTGACCCCCACGAGAGCTATAGGTTGGCTGGTGCTGGGCCCTACGTGTCCAGCACACCAGCTCGTTCTCATGGGATCCTGCACTGCCTCTTGTTGCGGAGCGGCCGGGCCGCCCGTGGACAGTACCTTGCCCTGGGGAGGGCTTTGGTGTGCTAGCACCAGTCCCAGGGAGTGTCACCCTGCTGGAGCTCCGGTAACAGGTGTTCCCGTCTGCGCTGAGTTACACTGGGCATCGTGTCGGTCACCTTGGCCCCTCCAGCTCGTCCTGGCAGGACCCAATTTGCTAGTGAGGACGAGGTTCAGTTGCAGCCATTGGGTGCTGCTGGCCCCTGAGTGTGGACCCAGAGCCAGCGGGCCTGGCTGTGTGTGGAGTAGGCAGCAGGATGTGTCCCCACCACCGCTGTTGCTTGTGCAGGTTTGCTTGCTGCAGTCACACCTTCATGTGCATGTGTATCCACTGTGGGGCGCTCCCAGGAGCCATGTGGGGCATGAGGATAAATGCCTACTACTGCTACAGCTAAGGGACTGCCTCTTTCAGTTCCAGCTCTAGCTGTCTGTGGTTTGGCACAGCAGGGTCAGGGTCAAATCCCGCTGAGGGCCCAAGCTGGGGGTTTTGCATCCCAGTCCGGTGAGAGTTTCCCACCTGTGGCTGAGCTCCCCTGTGCTAATGCTGAGGCAATGTAGATGGGGCTGTGGGGTCCTTGCCCATTTGTCACACAGCCCTGTTCTCGGGGGTTAGGAGATGTGGAGCCAGTTCCTCAAATGGCCAGTCCTCCTGCAGGGATAGCACGGATCGGCCCCCTTTCCTGCACCCATTTAACTCATGCCTACAGGGTGCTGGGAGGGGAGTCCCCTGGTTAATGCCGTAGCAGCCTTGTCCCATCTGGGGCTGTGAGAGCTCCTGATCCATCTGCCTCTCCAGGCCTTCTGAGGGAGACCCTCAGGGAACCCAGCTCAGGCCCTTTCCTGGCCTTAGCTCCCCCCAGGGCACACAGTGTGCACCTGCCCCCATGCAGCTCCCTGTTAGAGCAGGGTTGATGAAGAGGCAGGTGCCCTTTATCTGCTCCCTCCCCCCCCCCCGCAGTACCTCCTTTTCTGCTCAAATGGGGAGCATTCCTGTAGCGAAGGCTGCTCAGAGGGACCCCCCAGCGGAGAAAGGGCAAGTATGTGTGAGATGGGACCAGCGGAGCACAAGGGTTTATAGCCTCCCACTCCAGGGGAGCAGGGTGTGGGGTGAGCCAGGTTCTCCTGGGGCTGCTGATTGCACCCATCAGCTGGCAGTTCTCTCCATGGCTGTGTTTTGGGGCTCAGTGGGGGTAAGGTTACTGCTAGCGTGGGAAGAGCCTGGGGGGCAGTCCAGACAATTCAAAGGGCTGTAGCTGAGGTGAAGACGCTCGGGAGTCGTGCCAGCCGGTGCTGTGCCTGGGAGGAGATGGCTGCTCGCTCTGGCCTCCCAGCAGCAGGGTACCTCACCTCCCATGAGTTGTGCCATACGACAGGCAGCTCGGCGGAGCAGACACAGTATCACGTTTGTTACAATGGTGCCTAGGGCTCCGTCATGGGCGCTGTATGGACTAAGGGGGGAGCCGGCTGTGTCCTGCCGGCCTGCTGCAGATACCCTGCGAGAGCCCAGTTGCTGGGGTGAGGGGCAGTGAGCAGAGGCAGGTGGAGCTGCCTGGTGGGGTTCCCCAGCAAGGGGCACTGTCCCCATTGGGTTGGCACCACTTAATGGGCAGCCGAGGGATGGATGAATGCTAGGAAGTACAGGTCGGTGAGCTGGGCCCACCTAGAACCTACAGCTGGGAGGGGTAACTTGCCCCATTGCTGGCGATGGGATGTTCTCCTGTCACATGCACACCCCTCCAGCCTCTGTGGGGTGCATAGGGGACGTGACCTGGCAGGGGAAGTGGCAGCACTGGGCTCTGCCCCAGGGAGCAGTGGGTAGAGCAGGTCACCCACGCGGTGCCCAGGGGGTTCACCTGACAGCTGCAGCCTGTCGCTGGGTACTGCATCGCCATGCTGTGGTGGCTGTGCCCTGCTCTGTTTTAGGCAGTGAGGTGTGGCCCAGCGGGTTGGCAGCGTGTGGCCCATGGCCTGAGGGCACTGTGTTCACTCTGTAGCGGGCACGTTTGGTTCAGCACGCGCCACGCCCAATGCGTATAGATTCCAAACACTAACCCTCCTCTGCAGGGGCCTGGCCTGGCCGCTGGGTGCCCAGGCCTTGCCGGGGCTGCCCATCCACAGCTGGTTGGCATCTGCAGGGCCTGGCTGGGGACACTATCCCAGCATGCCAGGGGGCCATGCTCTCCCTCAGGAAGTTGGGGGCAGGGCAGCCTCTGGGCACAGATAATTATTTAAGTGGTCATGGGACATTTCAAGTTCCTGGGCAGGTCCTGCATTGCCTGCAGCCAGGAAGGAGCGTGGGGTGGAGGGGATGGGCTGGCCTGCCTGCGCCAGAAACTCATCCAGCCTTGGGGAGAGCCAGGTGCCTCCTCACTACACCGCTGGGCCTGCCTGCTTCTCGGGGCACGGGGCAACTGCCGGGCAGCATCTCTGGGCTCTGGCTGCTGCTAAGCTCCGTTCTGGTTCCTGTGGACTGACGGCTGTGCCTGCCCATCAGCAGGGGGAGGCTGGGGAAGGACCTTTCCCAGAGAAGGTCACACTGGGGGCCAGCAACCCCCTGCACCCAGACTCACCCTGCGCCTGTGCTGGCCTGGAGGTTCCTGGCTCCACACTAAACTCCCCAGCACCGAAGCCATGGGACTCTGTGCGCGGACTCTCGCTGCCTCGGGTCCCCCTTTTGTATTGCTACTGTAGGGAAGGGTGGGGGACCCCCACTCAGCTCCTCGACACTAATTACAGGACAGTTATTTAACTGTGTCTCTGTCTCGTCTCTGCTCTGTGGGCCGAGCCTGATCACAGCTCGCCAGTTGCTCCTGTTATCCCAGGGAGATATACTGCCACCTGCCCCAGAGCCACCGGTTTTTAAATGTGGGCCCAGTTTGGTGCTTGTGGAAGATGGGGTAGGGCAGGGAAACGGGGAGAACAGGCAGGTGTTACCTAATCCACCTCCCGGAGCAATGCTGGTGTCCCAACCCACAACCCCTGCCTCCCTAGCCCTGAGGTGCCCCTCAACCCTATCCCAGCCCTGGGTCCGTCCCTCCCCAGCTCTGCCAGTGCCCCTCAATCCTGACCTGCAGCCCACTGCTGTCCCAGCCCTGGGTTCCATCCCCCCCACCTAGCTTTGCCGGTGCCCCTCAATCCTGACCTGCAGCCCTCCTCCTCTCCCTCCTGCAGTGCTAGGCACTCCTGAAAAGCAGGGTGCTGTACAGTGGCTTTGTGACATGCACAAGTGGGCTCCAGCATAAAATGACCAACTTTTATGGCCAAATGCAGAGACTGGAGCCAGTCTTTCGTCACAGAGGCAGTGCTGGCTGGAGTGCATCCGTTTGGTCTTTGTGCCTGTGGGTGGCTGACCTTCTTTGTGTCACAGGTTTCCATGGGGCTCAGCCACAGGCAGGGCCCCTTCTGGCCCGGCTGCTGCTTGGGACGGCAGCAGTTCTAATCCAAAAGATGCCAACTGTTCTCAACCATGCCTCTCCGCCACCAATGGAACTGCAGCCTCCCCCGCATGGGCATGCGGGGCAGGGTGAGCCTAGGAGTCAGGTTGGTGCTCACCCATGGATAAACGTGGCCTAAATCAGAATATCAGGGTTGGAAGGGACCTCAGGAGGCCATCTAGTCCAACCCCCTGCTCAAAGCAGGACCAACACCAACTAAATCATCCCAGCCAAGGCTTTGTCAAGCCTGACCTTAAAAACCTCGAAGGATGGAGATTCCACCACCTCCCTAGGTAACCCATTCCAGTGCTTCACCACCCTCCTAGTGAAAAAGTTTTTCCTAATATCCAATCTAAACCTCCCCCACTGCAACTTGAGACCATTACTCCTTGTTTTGTCATCTGGTACCACTGAGAACACTCTAGATCCATCCTCTTTGGAACCCCCTTTCAGGTAGTTGAAATCAGCTATCAAATCCCCCCTCATTCTTCTCTTCTGCAGACTAAATAATCCCAGTTCCCTCAGCCTCTCTTCATAAATCATGTGCCCCAGTCCCCTAATCCATTGGACTGGATTCTGATCTAAAATCCCCCAGGGTCAAGTCGGAGTCACCCATTCACTAGAGGTCTATAGCCGTGCTGGGTTGTATAGGGCCTTCTGCACTAGCCAGTAGACCACATGGAAATGAGCCAGCTGCCCAGGGTTTGAACCTGTTTGCAAGCAATGGTGAGGTGTAACTAAGTGAGAGCTTCCCCCATCCCAACACCAGGGGGTCCATTCGAATTAATGTTCCACACAGGGCAAAAAAAAAACCCCAAACCTGCAATGAGCATTGCCACCCCCAGGACTTCAAAAGTCATGATTTAGGCCCCTGAAGTCATGGGATTGATTTGGGCCACTGAAGTCATTCAGTTAAAAAACCGAGAATTCTTTTTATTTGCTGTCTTCTGAGCCTTTAAGGGTCACATTTTGAAGCTTTTCTTTGCAACCAGGAGGGCTAGAAACCTTAAAAAAAGAAAAGAAAAAGCTGGAATTCTGGCTTAAGCTCATGATTCCAGGGGCTTGGGCTTTCAGATATACAAAAAAATACTGCCAGACTCACAATAAGCTCCTGAGCGTTGGCAGCACTGACATGAGGGTGCCCTGATGCAGTGATGGTGCCTGAGTCTGCAGCCAGCCTGACTTTCCAGAGGGGTGTGAACCAGCCCCATTCATCTCAATGGGTGTTGACACTGAAGTGTAAGGATGGCAATGCAAGTTGTTAGTGCTGTTCATTGTGGTCACACAGCTGTTAACGTTAGAGGCAGCATGCAGCCACTGCTGGAGACAGAGGTTGCTCTTGGGGTGGGGCACTGAGAAGGGCTGTTGTGCTGCTCATGGGAAGGGGGATCATAGAATATCACGGTTGGAAGGGACCTCAGGAGGTCATCTAGTCCAACCCCCTACTCAAAGCAGGACCAACACCAACTAAATCATCCCAGCCAGGGCTTTGTCAAGCCTGACCTTAAAAACCTCGAAGGAAGGAGATTCCACCACCTCCCTAGGTAACCCATTCCAGTGCTTCACCACCCTCCTAGTGAAAAAGTTTTTTCCTAATATCCAATCTAAACCTCCCCCACTGCAACTTGAGACCATTACTCCTTGTTCTGTCATCTGCCACCACTGAGAACAGCCTAGCTCCATCCTCTTTGGAGTCCCCCTTCAGGTAGTTGAAAGCAGCTATCAAATCCACCTCATTCTTCTCTTCTGCAGACTGAATAATCCCAGTTCCCGCAGCCTCTCCTCATAAGGCATGTGCTCCAGCCCCCTAATCATTTTTGTTGCCCCCCGCTGGACTCCTGGAATCATGCTGCCCCAGAGGCTTGTACCTGCTGTTTTGTGCCTCAAGTCAGAGCCTGTTTCTGCAGCTGGCTGCCCTTGGACCCAGTATGTTCACCGGGGTCCTGTGAGCTGGGGAATTGCTGCCATTATGTGGAGCAGGTCTCTGGCCTGTGCCAAACAGGAACTCAGGCTAGATGATCACAGTGGTCCCTTCTGGCCTTGGGCTGTAGGAATTTCACTGCCCCCCCAAATAATGCCCTGGGGGACCCTCAAATGGTGACTCTCCTTAGCTGCATTGAGGGCAGCCAGCCTGATTCTTCACAGTCTTTGGGTTGTGCTGGGAGCCCCTTCCCCATCTGTGAAATGCCAGCAAACCAGAATCCTGTGCTGACAGCAGGGGGCGCTCTGGGTTCAAATAACCAACACGCAACCGCAGCTCAGTGTGGCTCAGGGCCCTAGAAGCTGCTTTTCACCCCAGCTCTCAGTGTGGACCCCAGGCTGGCTGGCGTTGAGCTGTTTGGGGTAACTCACTTGGAGAAGTTTAGCACTCACTGAAAAGCTCCTAGCTCTAGACCATTCCCAGGTACAGCCCCAGACCCTGTGCTGTGCCCCAGAGCTGCCCGTCTAGTTGGGGTGATGCTAATTTCCCTCCTTCTCTCTAAGACAGTATTTTTGCCACCAACTCAGACCCTTGTCGGGGTTTCACACCAGCCCCGCCGTGTCCCTCTCCTGGTTACCCATGTGCCATAGACATAGCACGGGCTGCATCCTGCTCTGGCATGCTGCAGGCATGCTGGGTATTGCCGTTACCTCTCACACCTGAGCAGCCTTGCGTGCCTGTGGGATTGTGTTTTGAATTTGGCCCTCTCCAGCGCTGGAGAAAGGCACAGACACCTGTGCCAGGGCTCATCTCCTGAAACCACGGGATGACAATTGGATGACAATTTCCAGGCCTTTTTAGTTGTGGAGAAAAGCTTGGAAATGTGACCTGCCTGAGTGTGCAGAGGGTCTGTAACAATAGCTCCCAGAGGTGTTGCTCTATGACACTTGCAGTTCTGGTTGGGCCCCAGCAACACCAACCCAGCAGAGGGTCCTTTGTTTGCTGCTGCCTTCCTGTTGTGGCTCTGCTGGGACGGCTCACAAAGCCCCCCACCCCTCCCAGCCCCCAGAGCTCTCTGCTTAGGCAAGCAGGGGCTGAGCCATCCAAACAGGAGGTGTGGCAATTCCCTGACAAACCCAGGAGACAGTGGGGGGCCCCGGCAATTGCCAAGCAATGAGCGGCAGGGCCATGTCCTAGGGGCAGGGCTGTGGGGTGTGCCTAGGGCTCTGTCGCCCCTGCTGCTGTCCTCTGAGCTGGTGCGGATTTGTAGGTTTCATCCCTCCTGCCAATTCAGCCAAGAAGCCTGGAGGTTTGGAACCAGGCTGGGGGCTCTTGTTCACCAACAACCGCTGGGGAAGCCGGTCCCAGGATATTAGAGGCTTCACTCCCCCCCACACACACACACACATGCCATCATGGTGCCTCCCGCTATGTGTGTGTCCCCAGCCAGAGCACCTGGCCTGCAGCTCCAAGCCTCCTCCACCCTCCCTTGCAGCAGCATAGCCAAGGGCCCAGTAGGGTGTCAGGATCTCAATCCCAGGGGGGGCTCTTTCCCATCTGGATTGTTTTACTGCTCAAAAAGAGCAGCTCCAGGACTATCCCACAGTGCCAGACGATAGCCCCTGGAGGCTGGAACATGCCCTGCTCCATTGCACAGCACAAGTAGTCACAAACATAACCTGGCTAATACCCACCAGCCCTGTTCCATGTCTACCCCCACGCTGACCACTTACTCAGTGCTAGAAATGTACTGAGGGATCGTTCTGTTTAACCCAGGGCAAGTTGAGTCTTCTCCATTTAAAAAAAATAAAACCTGCCTCTGTCAAGAAAAGCACAAAAGTAATGGGAAACAGACTGCAAAACATTTTAATGAGCACAATCATCATCAAAGGAATGCAGATGTGTAATCTCTCTTGATTTAGGCTTTTCACTTCTGTTTCAACTTATTTTATTGACATGGGAAAAGCACAGCCTAGGATCATAAGATTTTTATTTTTTGCAACATACACACAAAACAGCCATACACACCCCCTAGCAAATCTCGCTTCGTTTCCATTCATTTTTTATCAATATTGAGCCTTATAAGCTAACAAGCCCCTGCTCTAGTTTTGAGGAGTCTGTCAAACCACTGCATTACCACTAATTAAAACTTTTTTATCAGAATAATTTTCATGCCAAAAAATGGGATTTAGTCAAAAATATTTTTGTAGGAAAATGTTCTTTTCAAACTATTATTTGGTTTAAAGGTGACAGTATTTTGGACAGCTAAAGAGCGAGCATAACTGGCAGCAACTGGAAATTAAAAAAAATAGATTAAAATGCAACATAAGCAGACAAACAAAAATGGGGGGGAAATCATTAAAAGTTGTAGTTGAAAAATGACCAAACTCAAACAGTTTGCAAATCTGAGCTTGTTCATGAGAAGTTCCCAAACAGAAAAAAAAGCAGGGAACTTCTTAGGGGAAAAGCAGCCTGAATTCTGCAGCATGCTGAAAGAGATTCAAAAGGAGGGGGACATTTCCCACTCATTTGAAATGCATCATGGGGCAGTTCAATCATTTGCGGGGATTTTATTGCTTGGGTTTCTGAAATAAGGATTGTGGCGCATTATATGCTGGAGAGTAGGCGGGAGGGGAATCAATTTCTTCAATCAGTATCTTAAAAACAGCTTTACTGTGGTTGGACATGGTGCCAGAAATTTTAAACTGCCCTAGCGTAACAACAAGAGCTGTTGAATTTCTGCCAAGTTTCTTGCTTACGTATGTTTCCGTTCGAGACCTGCAGCTGCGCATTTCTTCGTACTTTAACTTCAGCTCGATTTCCCTGAAGTTCTTTTTGCCTTCAAAGATTTCCAGTCCGTACTCAAGTTTGTGCAGGTTGTTGTCCAAGGGGTTGGAGAACATGGCGATAAATGAGAACCTGTCTGACTCATAGGTGAAGACTCCTGCAATCCCCCAAGTGCTGAAGTTCCTTTTCACAAACACACAGGTCTCCCTGCTCTGGGGGCCGATGGATGGTGGGACAGGACTGAAGGTAACAATAACACTGTAACAGAAAACACTGTGGGGAGATAGGAAATTCACTTGTTATATTGCCTCCTCAGCAGTGGGATTACTATAGTCACTAGCTGTTAGCAAAGCAGACATGACGTTTAATCCCCAGAATTAACAGGCTGATTGTACTCCATGCATGTAGCAGGAAGTTCCATCCCCTTGGGTTAACCCACCTTGGGGCTGTGGCTGTGCATTTCCCCAGCTATCTTTCCCTGAACAAGTCAACTTCTAGTGTCTCTGTTGAGTCAGGAATGTCTCACCAGATCTGGCTGATATTTGTAGATTCAAAGAGCTTTTCCCTTAAACAGTTATTCCCTGTGGAATTTCACTTGAAGACCTTTGCCCTGACACTATCTGGCATTTGCTATGATAACACCTGCCCAATATCTTTATTTACACATACAAAAATAGCAAATGTCAAAGTGGCACAAGGCACCCTTAACTCTGCCCCTGGTGGATATGCACAAAGCCCTTGCCTCTTCTTTAAACTTCCTTTTTTATTGAATCATCTGTTTTCAGGCCCCTGCTGGATGAAGGCCTTTCCTATTTAAGCACCACTTTCTTCAGTCTTGCGCCCTTCCCATCCAAGCAGCTTCCAGTTCCACCTACTTTAGAGAGACAAGGTGGGTGAGGTGATAGAGACAAGCTTTTGAGCTACACAAAATAAAGAGGCTTTGTAAAAAGAAATTAGATGGGAGCTGACGTTAGGGGAAGCTACCGAGAGAAATATACACTGCTCTAGATGTAGAGAGGGAGCATCTGGAAATAAGCATTCTGGATAAAACAATCGCACGTACCCTGGGGATGCGAGGGTCACGGTCGTTTTGTTGGTTATCTCAACTCCCACACATCTTGAATGATCCACACCTTTAAGAATCTCTTCAATGGCTTTGCTCTTGTCCATCTCTGTGGCTCACCGGTGCGCGCAGGTATTTTCTAGCAGATCAGTGAGTCTCAGCTGAGCTCCTCCTCACACAGGGTTCTCGCTTCTTCTGCCAAGCACCCAGCACATCTGAGGAAGCCGGACTTCGGCAAAGAGCAATGAATGCTCCCACGCACTATCAGTAAGTAAGCTGGGAGGCATGGGGCATCTCCAGGGGAGATCTGGCTGCTGCCTGGAGGACTCCACCTCCCATCCTCCAGAACCCTGTGGTGTTTGTCTGGAACATTAAGGCAAAGCTTATGCAAAACCTCTTCCTTTCTAAAAGGGCAAGGAAACGGGTGTTATCTAGAGCTAGCCAAAAGGGAGAAACCAGCTGCAGCTCCAAAACTGAAGGACATTTGTAATATTTGATTAAATCTCTTTTGGAAACATTTTAAAATGTCCTTGCTGTTTTCCCTGCCTGCCCCAGGATGCAGGAGAACGAAGGATGCCCGGTTTGGGTTTTGTTCACTTTTTCATTTTCTGTCTTTTCAGTTTCCCTCAGCTGGTCAAAACTGGAGTCTTGCTGTAAAGTGCTGGAGAACTCCCCACGTCCCTTGGGCCTATGACCCAATGCCTAACCGCCCTCCCTGTTGTGCATTTGAGCCTGTTTCCAGTCAGAATTTGTCTCGCTACAACGTCCTTGTGGAAATGGTGGGAGCTGAGGTCTGGGGCATGGTGGGAGGGGTGATAGGTCTGACCCCTTCCTCACAGCTCCTCTGGGCTGCAGGTGAGATCTTACAACAATTACCCAGAATGCTCTGTGGCTGGAAGTAATGCACGGGGTTCTGGGATACGTACCACTCTGCACCACACCTGGACACCCAACTTGTGCTCCGGTGTCCCTTGCACTGCTGAATTGGCCTCAAGGGTTCCCCTACGCAGCTGCACATGCAACGTGGACACACAGAGAATTTGCTTGGGGGTACCAGGCCTGCCTGGAGCCATGGAAACTTTGTGGATACATTTCCCATCTTGTCCCCATTCTCCTCCCCTTGCTCTATCCCATCACTACAAGGTAATGCTGTGCCCCAGGACCACATGATGGCAGGCACTGTGATGGCCGCCTGCAGACCAGGTGTGCCCCTCCTCTGCTCCTCAGCTTTGGGCATCACATGGTCAGACAGACATGTAAGAACTGGAGCGAGTCCAGGGGAGAGTAACACAACTCATTCGAGATTTAGCAAACCTGACCTGTGAGGAAAGGTTGAAAGGATAGGGCTTGTTTTGTCTAGTGAAGAGAAGGCTGAGCAGGACCTGATAGCAATCTGCAAATATGTTAAGGTCTGTTATAAAGGAGACACTGAGCAATTGCTCTCCATGTCCACAGGAGATAGGTGAAGAAAGAATGGGCTTAATCTGCAGCCAGGGAGATTCAGGTTAGGTATGAGGAAAAACTCTCTAACTCTAAGGGTAGCTAAGCTCTGGAACAGGTGACCTAGGGAGGCTGTGGGATCCCCATCACAGGAGGTTAAAGAAA